>JAPDSC010058961.1:0-17014 GCA_026290005.1 Latrodectus geometricus
TTCAACCTCGGATTTCATGGCATGAATCAAAGCAGTGGAGTGAAAGGGGCCCAAATATAGAATTTAGTAATGCTTCAAGTTCAGGGCATTCTGTTCAAAGACCAATGCTTGGTAACATTGTACCAGTATGGAAACAGCACTCTTTTGAATGTTGGCAAGTTCCATCCAGGAGCACACCTAAACAGCACAGCCTTGATTCTGCTGCATCTGTATCTCGCAGACATGCATCTCAGCAACTTTGTCAAGGAAAAAGTTGTATAAATTTCAGTAATGGGAATGAGCAAAAGCGAAGATCAACACCTCAGCATTATAAAAAAGTTCTCTCTAAAAACTCTTTGTCATTTGGACTTGATCAAATCAAGCATGCATCTAGTTATATAATAGAAAATAATACTACATATCCCCCAGAAGCAGTTGGAACACCATTAGCTAGTCGTAAACAGTGGTTTGTTAAAAGTTCTCGGAAGCCAGATGTAAATAGTTCTCGAAAAGTAGAAAGCAGCACTTCTAGTCCACAAAGTCCTCTTATGCCTTTGGAGAACTTGCAGTCTTTTAGTCGCAGCAAAAGCAACATTCAAGTACCCATTAATAAATATACTGAACACACTTCCTCAGGTTACAAGCATCAGCATTCCTTAGATTTACCTCTTCATTCTTATAATTCTCGAAATATACAGAGAAAAGAAGGAAGATATATGCCAGAGATAATCATGCCACAATCTGTGCCAACCAAAAAGATTTCTCCTGATTATCAAATGGGAATTTTCCAAAGGGAGAATATGTTATCAAGACAGAAGTATTATAACTCTTGTAAGCATATTTATAGTTGCCAAAATGATCATTCTGGTTTGTGTACAACTCCTGATTTTAACATGCCTTGTTGTTATCAAGGTGAAAACTATTTGTCACCACTTCAACAATATTTGATGGAACAAGCTAAATTGTCAGGTAAAGGCATTGTAATTTTTATGTTATGTTTTGAATAATTGGTACTGTGTTTTTTTCATTTCAAAAAAATTTATTTTATATTACTCAAAGGAAAAGAGATATACTTTTATATTGCAAATGAAGAAAAAATGCTTTTGTACTGGCATTTTATTTAATATTTATCAATTGCTAATTTTGAAACTAGTTTTAACCATTTAAATTACCATATTTTCCAATATATAATCCATGGATTATGTCTTAACCCTTCTTTGCATAATGGTGGAAATTTCCATCATAACCTATAATGCCCAAAAATTATATAAATGAACAAGTTCACTTTAAGTTGATCGTGTTTGGATACCTTTTTAATGTCCATTGCATAAAAAGAAACATAGCTGTCAAAAATAAACAAATCTCATTATCAGTGAAACAAACTTAAAGTTGTCTCATTCCGCTGTTTGTTGTAGTTGCAATAAACGTATGATTTCGCTTATAATTTTGTTTTATTATATTAGAGTTTCTATTGCTAAAAAATTGAAAATGAGTGGAAGAAAGGTTTGTAACACATGTTTCTATTATTTTCCTCTTTTATTTTTATTTAGTACTAAGCTAATGATCTAACTTTGGATGATGATGGAAATTTTTAGCATATTGTTTTTTGCTAAATTTATACTATAAATATATACTAAGATTTTTTTAACCATTTTTCCTTTAATTTTGAACATGAATTATATCAACTTGATTTATTTCACCAATAAAGAAAAAATCATGCAAAGAAGGGCTAAAAAAATTTTGAATTTCATTGTGTGTATTATATGCCGCAGTGGATAAGCTGATAATAAAAAAATTTTCCTTTAATTTCAGATACTTGAAATAAGTTTTTAAAAGAAAAACTTTACATTTCATAAAATAAATTACAGATGGCGCTACTACTCTTTTGGCTTATTTCTTCAAAAATCAGATTTATCCAATTACATTCAAGAGCGAATTTGGTTCCCTGGAAAGATATTATAGTTGCAATTAGCTATTATCATTTCACATTCTGAGCTGTTTTATTCTGAAAATATTCAAATTCGTTTATCATGTAGAAGCGAAAACATTTAAATTACACAGAAGACTTTAATTCCTCTTTAAACAAAAAATTATAGGGGAGGCAAATATGAAAAATGATGACAAATGTATTAATGTAATGCAAAAAACAAAGGATACTAAAGTAACTAATGCGAAGCTCAAAAATGACCCATTTGTGTCATTTAATTATTAACAAAACAAATATATTTCATTTTTAAAATGTGTATAACTTTATTATAAAAGTTATTAAAAACTAAAAATTTGTCAATTTTAATAGAATTTTCTCGAAATTGTCTCTTTTAGACGAACTTGTGTTTTCATCTCAGTTTGTTGCACTTCGCGATGAAGTGGATCCAAACAAATCTTTTTCCTAATAATTCTTTTCTCTGTACAATTTATTATATTTTTTATTTTATGTCACACCCATGTTATAGCTGTATATATTTTCAATTATTTGCCAAAAAAATTGTATCTTATTCTCTGATGCAGGTTATGCAACACTATTTATTCTTTTATTTAAAAAAAAAAAAAAAAAAAAAAAAGCTTTTGCAGATAATATGCCATTGCTGATTATATATAACCATATTAATACATCACCTTAAGCAAAATATATTTTTCAAAATCATTTTATTGGTTTTAGGAAACTTAACAGATTTTGCTGATGACAAAGATTCATTTTCACAAAGTGATGATTCTGATGGTCAAAGAGATGATGATGACCACTTTGCTGATGATGAAGGAATGAGTCGTCATGATTCATCATCCTTAGAATATCTTGATAATTATGCTTTTTTTGATGAAGGCAGAGAAGAAATTTTCTACTCTCCAATTGTCCATTCCTCTTATCCAAAGAGTAAATCTAACTTTCAAGTTTCTGGTATGTTATTTTTTTAAAAAAACTTTCACTGCAACTTCTATATATTATGCTCTGAAATCCAATATATTTTATATAATGTTTTATATAATTAATATGTGCATTTAGATTAACTTAAATCCTAAAATACACATTTCTTATTAAAGAAATTATTTTATTGTAATATATGGAATTTATATCTTTTACCATTTTAAGTCAAAATTGAAATAATAGTAGTTTCAAGTTATTTTAAAATTTCACTCATTATTGAACCAAACTCTTTATATGCTCTATTTTAGAGACTAATTTGCTAAGATAATGATCATTTGTTATTATTTTTTATGTTATCTTCTTTTACATTATTTTTATAACTGCCTTTAGCTCCTCAGTATTTTTGATTAACTTTTCATAATGAATAGTCATTAATAATCCAGCATAGCAGTTCTGAAAATTTATGGGTTCATTCTGTTACTCTTGATCAGTTCAGGCATCTTATTTTTCACCATTTCTAATGCATATCATATTGCTTGCTTAACTTGACGACCTTATGCTGCAGATATTTAATGATTTATCTTCATATTGCTAATGAAATTAAATACAAAAATTATTAGTAACCTTCATTTTTAAATATTTTTCTTCTCTATCTCCTCATTCCACACAGGAATATTTGATGTTTATTACTTTTGCATTTCATATTAATTATATTAATATTCTTTTTATTATTAATATTATAAAACTGTGCAAAAATATTACACACACATATATATCCATCAATATTTAGCTCAAATGATATGAACTATTTAGCATTTTCTACTGCCCATTTCATACTAAATTGTAAAAGGAATTGCTATTTTTTTGTCATTCTTAATTAGCAGTACAGTAATTGAATTTTACATTTAACAATTTATATTAATACCATTTTAATTTTTGAGGTCTCCTTACTCACTTCTATTAAAACAATAATCTAAAAACTTTTACCATTAAATTCACATTTTTTATTTCAATTTAAAAAATTTGAAATTCAACTCAATATGAATTTATAGTTTTTTTCCCCTATCTTATTTGTGATTTTGGAGAAAACTATCTTAATATCAAAATTATTCTTTGCACTGTTTTGTTATTTCTCAGATCAAAAAATATTATATGAAACTAAAGTTATCATTTTTTATCTGAAAATATAGTTTTATTTCTTTAAAGAAAAAGTAACTTAATTATTTGTACAGGTATTGGATGAGAGAATCTTTGAATTTTTAAAAGCTGAATTCCTTTTAGGTGCTAATTTTCAAAAAGGACATGAAGTTGAAGAAACTATTTCTTCACCATCTGCATATTCCATTCAAGATTCAAATAGACAATCACAGTTACCAACTTATTATGATACATATGGTGACAAGTCTCAAGAAATTGAAGATTACAATGATGCTGTGGAGGAATCAGAAGTATTAATTTTAGTGAAAATATTAATTGTTTAAAAAAATTAAATTCTGTAGTATTCATTTTTGAAATTTTTACATAATCTTTCATAGGAAGGTGAAGTCTCTAAGGGTGATATTCAGAAGTACGCAGAAGATAATTTGAATCGACATACCAAAGGAATCTTCCGAAAGAAGTTTTCTTTACAAGATATGCTATCATGGTCTAAAGTATGTTACAAAATATATATTTTGTTTCTATATTATTTCTTTCAATTAAAGTTTAATATTAATTCTCGACCTTTTTTTCTTTTCATTTTTTGTTTGCTATTTTTAAACATCAGTACTTTTCAAAATTCTGTCAGCTTTTTTTAATAAAAAATTATTGTCTTTTGAGAACAATGTAACATTTTTTTTTTTTGTATGTTAAATGTGCTGTTTAACTTTAACTGTCAATTTGTGAATTGAACTTATACTTCTGTATGTTTGGAATAGCTATTTATATTTTTGGTTTTTAGTACCAGTAACAACATTATCACAGAATAACAACTTAATTATTTAAGTATTTGCGAATTAAAATTTCTATTGTAAGGGGATTGCTATAATTAAATATTATTTTTATATAGCCTGTTTAATTTGGAAAATTTCTAACTAATTTGTTGAAAAATATATTGTCTCTTATCTTATAAATAAGTTTTGTCATTATATTAAAGATGTCTTACAAATGATTTATCTGTGTGGTGAAAAAATATCATTTTAATATGCGTAGTTCAATTAAATTAATATACTTAACTATTTAATCACATTTTGTTCCATTTTATGAGGCATAGAGGAGAGCTTTTTCATTATAAAGAATATTATTTTATACGTAGACATTTCTCTGAAATTATGTATAGAAAAATTTGCATGACAAACTGTCTTTTTCTTTTAAAGGATCCTATAAGAAAGCCTATGATAACAACTACTGATAAATCTCTAAAAAGAGATGCATGTGAAGTTTTTAAACTGATCCAGACTTACATGTTAGATCATAAAACTAAGTCTGGACAAACATATGAGGCTGTAGTGTTGGATATAGCCACAAGAGGTTGGAGTAAACCTGCTCTACGAGATGAACTTTACATTCAAATTTGCAGACAAACCACTGAAAATCCCAAGAGGTAACTCTTATCATTTGAATTTTTATCTGCATTTTAAATTCATTAAACTTTTCATTCTTAAAGGGTTTTTAAATTTTTTTATCATATATAATATTAACTAATACTTAATTTGGATTTATTAAATTATTTGTAAATCTTAGTTTAATTATCATAGCTGATTTATAACTGAATTTATTTAAATACTACATGTTATTAATCAATTATATGGTTAATAAATTTACTTTTGTGACTATGTTTCTTTTAATAATGAGGTTATTTTATGTAAAAAAATTATTCAAATTAGAAACTATATTGTAAGACATTTTATTTTACAATTTATTCTTTATTTTATCATTACTGCTGTTCTTAAATTTAGTGCTATATATTATTTTTAATTATATAAATTAACTATCAGAATTATCTTTGTTATTTTTCCTTTACTAATTTTTAATGAAATTTTTTTAATAAATCATTATTTTGTGACTTCTTAGTGCATTTTTCTCTAATATTTGTGTATTTCAAAATGGAAAAATCTGGAATCCTTCAATAAAATTTATATTCATATTCTAAACAACTTAGTTAAATGTAGGTTCAATATATGTTAAAAAAAAATTTTTTTTGTATTTTCAATCCAAGATTTTTGCTCCAAAATTATTTGCAATATGAATTGATATCCTAAATATTTATTAAACAGCTTTTGATTTAAGAGATCATAATTGCTGTTTACAAAATTCAAATACCTAATTCTTGTTGTAAAACATTGCATTTTAAAATTAAAATTGTGTTTTTCTTTAATTTTAAACTTTATTAGTAAAATGACTTATTAAACATTTCAAATGTCTATATATATATGTCTATATATATATATATATATATATATATATATATATATATATATATATATTGATTTACCACTCTTACATGTGTAATTAGTATTTTCATGTTTTCGATTTTAGTTTCTAATACTTCACTTGTATTTATATAATTTTTCATTTTCCTGTCTGTTTAAACAAGTTGGCAACTAAATAATTAAGACTGTGACATTCGGTTCAACAGTTTATGTGTTTGAATCCCTTGGCACGAATGTAGTGGTTCAGAATATACTATAAACTATAGTTTCCTGTTAACCCTCAAGTGCAAAATTGACAATTAGGAACAAACTAACGTTATTCCTTTAAAAATTAGATAAAAATATCTATAACTTTACTTATCTTAATGATGGGTACAATTTCTTATCCATCTGTAACTTTTAATATTTCTACCATTGTTGGAATTTAAGTTTTTTAGTTTGTTGCTCAATGACGTGATAAATTTTGTTTTCTTGAATGCATTTTAATATCATAATACATATACCTTTCTGGATCCTTTTATTGTGGAATTAAAATATTTATTAAATTTATTAAGTGTAAATCTAGAAAATATTAGTTGAGTTTGTATCAAATTACAGAAGTTATTGAATCTTGATTTATAAGCATCAATTATTTATAAAAAATGTTTTTTGTCTCAATACAAATAAATTTGTCTTTTACATTTTTTTATTTTAACTATCATTTCTCTGTAAATAATGCTATTGTTGCAAAATTTGTTAAAATAATGTTTAATCAATTAGGTTCATAGAGTAATATTAATTATGTAACCTTTTCTTTTAACATAAAAGTGGTTGCTATTTTTTTTCAAAATGATATATTTTTTTTTCATTTCTCTTGTTCTTTTAATAAATAATAATTGCTTTAAAATATTGAACACTTTTCAGTGAAAATATTAATGGAATTTGAATTAGTTATTAATTTATAAAATCTTCAAGTTTACTTGAAACTGAATGTATATGATTTTCTTGAGATTGCAGGGTTCAGATGATCACTTTAGCTTTTAGAAAAGGTTTTCATTAATTATTTAAATATATTTAATAATTTTGACAATTATAATTATCTTATGAACTTTTAAAATGTTAATTATATTAGAATTTATGAAAGAAAAACGCCGGAAAATAGACTATAATAAAGGAAATTATGCATACATTATTTTTTGACTTATAAAACTATATTTTGTGCAACTCAAAATATCTAAATGACTGCCTTTACTTAAGAAAACTTGCTTCTGTATTTAAGTAATTTAATATAGGAATGAAATAGTCAAATTATTATAAATGTACTTTTCAAGAAAATATTTTATTAACTTTTACTAAACTTCCCTTTTCTTATGTAATTTAAATTCGCCATTTAAAATTAAAATTTTACAAAATCGTAATTTATGTTTATTAAAATATTTTACTTTTTGGAAAGATCTTCTACATTAGATGTTTATCTTTCATTTTATTTTTAGTCTTATTTTCTAATTTTTAATATTAATCAGCTTTATTGATCAGTTAGTTTGATTTATTTTAAACTGTATTTTATTATTTTTTTTCATTTGATTGTTCATTAATATTATTTCTGTAGATTTTATTTTGAATTTTAGTTTTTTCTTCCTTTCTAGATGTATAAAAGTAGATGTGGAAAGTAGATCTATATTTCTAATCTGATTTATTTCGTTAAATGTTATTTACTGATGGATTTAAATATGGAAATTTAAAGTAAGAAACTTGGATGTATGAAATTCATTTGTAATATTGTAAATGATTGTTATTTTATACTCATTTTTATGTTACAATGTGTTCCCCGTTTTTAAATTTATAAAATTATTTTTCAACATTTGTTTAAAATTATATTGTTGATCATACAAGAAATTTTGTCCAAAACTTTATTTAAAATACTAACAGTTTCTTTATTATTTCTACTTTTTAACTACTTCTATGGAAATTCGGTTTATCTTAGAAATGTTTAAATATTAGTTTTATAACAATTATTCTCTTGTTAATCAAGTTATACAATATTTTATTTCATAAAATTTAATTTGTGCCTATCAGTGATTTCTTTTTGTCTCATTTCTTATATTGTTTTTATAAAACATAAAAGTAATTTTATAAATTTAATAAATAACTTACATTATTGAATTTTTGTCCGTATATGATGTGTAAAAAAAATTATGACTTGTGTAGAAATTTCATTTTTATATATTTGAACTCAATGTTTAAATCTTGCCAATACTCATAGCCAGCAAACTATTGATTAAATAATCTCTTAACCACACTCATCCAGATTTCAATATATATTTCAATTTATTTTACATTTTAGAGAAAGCCTTGTGTTAGGTTGGGAGTTAATGGCAGTGTGTTTAACTTTTTTCCCACCTTCAATGAAATTTCAGCCTTATTTAGAAGGATATATTAAAAAACACCAAAGCAGTAGTTTGGATCCTCCTGATGTAAGTATCAGCTAATTAGCATTTTTGGAATTGAAAAAGCAGATCAATTAAATGTTTAATTATAATATTATCAATATTAAATTATTGTAATATAGTTTGCAAACTTTTGAACAATAACTTAAACAAATTGTAATATAGTTAATGTTTTGCTTTATGTGAATATATTTTAATTTGTTATACACAAAAACTATAAGGAAATAAAAATTAATTATATGTTTTATTATTTTGTCAAGATGCATCTAACAAGAGTCAATAGGCTTTATTTATAAATATTATAGGTAGGAATAATTAACAATATAACTTGCAGAAATATTTAAAGTGTTATTTATTGAAAAGAATTATAATAGTTGTTGAAAACCATTTTAAAAACATAAAAGTTTTGGAAATAAAGTAAATGAACTTTTAAATTTTGATGATTGTTTGAAATATTTTTATTTCAGCTGACAAAGATATGCTTACTGCAACATCATCCCTTTCTTATCCTATCATTAGTTCTTATCTTTTATATTCATTGTAACAAAATATATATCTATGCTGTTGGTTATGTTATTAAATTCTTTAAAAAATAATAATTCAAAAGATAAAATTCTTTAATAGTTTTTATTAAATTTGCTGGAAAATTTTGCAGTAAATTATTGTTTAACCTGATACAAATCTGTAAGAAGATTAAATTTAAATGAAAAATCAAAAAATATTTTGTTTTAGCAATTTCATTGGTAATTTGTTATTATCAATTTGAAAATGTGAGTTCAAATTATTCTATAACGTTTTCTAAATTAATGAAACGCTACACAGTTAACATGAAAAACTTTCAGTAAGTTTTAAATTTTCAATATTTTACAGTTTAAAATTTAAAAAATTTATTTCAGTAAATAGATTTTTTGAAAAAGAATGATTTATAATTATTATAGTTTTTATATTAAAAATTATTATAATTTATTAACGTATAACTATATGCAAATGAAATTTTACCAAAAATTAAACTAAATTGAGAGTAGATTAAACAATTAAAAAATTTATAATACCAAACTGAATTTTTATTTGAAAAATGATAATCCAATAAAATAGCATACAATTGAAAATCACAGATAACTTAAAATTGCTTAAAATAATGAGTGCACTTTTTTTAATTGTTTTGTTAAAAATAATTTATATTTGTGACTAAGTTAAATCCTTATAAATAAAAAATAATCCTATAATTTCTTGCTTATATAACTATTACTCTTATATACTTGCTTATATAACTGTTTAAAATAGGTAGTACTAATGAAATTATGTTATTTTCCCATCTAAAGTATTTATTTCAACATTAAATAATCATTATTACTTTGCCCGATAAAGTTTTTTTTTTCTTACTGAGTTTTGTGCTAATAGAAATCATATAACCAGATTCTTAGGCCTATAAATTTAATGTTTTTTGTTTCCTCATTTTTACAATAATTTCAAATTATGCGGTAATATTTTAAAATTTATTACAATAAAAATTCTAAGTACTAATATAACAAGATTATTATATATTCCATTATTATTTTATTAATTTGTTTAAAGTTAAAATAATATTTATCTATTTCAGTAAAGAAATGTGTTAAAATAAAATTTTGAATTACTCTGAAAAATCTATATTACCAAATGTAACTTACATTCTTTATTATTCAGTTATTTTTTATATTTAAAATAAATGTAAAAAAAACTCTACATAATGGTACTTTTAAAGAATCCTTACATTTCTGTTCATTATTAAAAAATACTTTATATTAATACATTGTACCTGTGCCCCAAATGATTAATTGTCTGGTCTATGGCTTTTATTTTCGCAAACTGTTGAATTGCTCAAACTCACCTAGTTTTTGCAGTATAGTGAGTGGGTCAAAATTTATTTTAAGCTGTAGGTTTCAGACAAATTAGCTCTTGTGCGCAACAATTTACCATTAAGCTAAAACAAAACAGATAAATCATTGCATCAGCTGGAAAACTTTTGTCTTTATTTTTCTTTTATTTTAGATTTTTTTTTTTTTTTTTTTTCAATTGTGAATAGCTAAGTTGACATCCTTGCATTCTGGCCTTTGGTTCAACAGTTCATAGGTTCAATTCCCACATTAGCTTGGTTGTAATTATTTGAAATCTATTTTAAACCATCTAATTAATCCTTGTGAGAAAAAAATGACTTTTGAGTGACAAATCAAACCATGGGTTCAAATTTCACCTTATATTTGTAGTTTGGAATCCACTTTATACTGTAGGTCCCTGTCTAATTGTATTATTAGTCTTTATGTAAAAAAAAAAATGACTTTTGGTAACAAACCAACTCCATCCTATCAGTCATGAATGTTAATTTGGCTAGAAAACTTATATTAATTTTAATGTTTTATAAGTTTATATTTATGATAAAACGACAAAAAAATGCTAATGTATAAAGATTTCAGTTAGTTTAATATACAAGGTTTATTACCTAATTACTGATTTAAAGTTAACAAAAATAGTAAGCTATAATATGATAAGTCTTCTTTGGTGCTATGGGCCAGGACAGGCCAAAATCATCTCAATAATGTTTTACCATCTTGCCTTGTAAGATACTGTTGTCCTGCATCTTCCAACACCAATCACTTAGAGGTCTTTTTCAATGTTTTCTTTCCATCTAATCAATATTCAGCCTTTCATTTGGACTCCATCTGTTTTTTTTTAAAAAAAAAAAAAAAAGATGTAATTGATTTGCTGTTATCAAATCTGTACAGGTAACCTAGTCAAATACAATTTGGTTTAATGACAAGGACAATATCTTGAGCCTTATAGAATTTCTTGTAAAATTCAAAATTGTAAAAGATTATGGCACTTTGATATGTGTTCACCTCTCTATTTTTTTCAAGACAATGTATATCATTAAATGCTTTCCAATTTATTACAATCTGGATCAAAAATTCTCTTATTAATGTTGAAGTTAAAAAAATATTTATTATGAAAGTTAAATTATTTGCTTTATATTGGGCCAAGGTTATAGTTTATTATTTAGATTGTGCTATTGTAAATTTTGTACAATTATGGATTACATGTTGTTTTATTATTATTTAAGTTCAGCTCTGCATATTTCAAGCTTTTTTATTTTTAATTTGTAATGATTTTTTTTTATTTACAGTTAAAAATTAGTCAGTATGCATTAGTGTGTGGAAAAAGATTGGAACAAATTTCTCATAAAGGAGCTGCTAGAAGCTTACGAAAACCAACTGTAGAAGAAATTGAACAGTCTAGAGTACGTCTGGTTTTTTGCATTGTTTATAATATTAATTGATTAAAATGTTATTTACTGTTTATTATATATATAATGGATGTGTAATGTGTTAGAAGTTAATTTATTTTTGTATCTATATCAATCAATTTAAAATATTTTGTTAAGTATTCTTCATATGCAAATCAGGGGCATTCAGCATTTGAATTTTAAAATAAAAATCTTATAAGCAATTATTTTAAGAATTTATTATAACAATTATTCTAAATAATCAATGTTTTAAAATAATTTTAATTAAATAAGATTGTTATAATAGTTGCCAATATTTAAGTATCTCTTATATTTATCTATTAATCTTATTTTTACTATCATTTTTTGTATTTAATTTAAAAAATATTCTTTTATACCCTACCTCCACATTTTTCATCTATCTCTAATAGCAGAAAAAATTTCAAAGTTCTCGTCGAAATTATTTACAGTTTTCAGCAGCAATGTAAAAACAAAACTTGAACTTAACTGTTTCCAGTCACAGTGACCAAAGCTTAAATTTTCTTATTCTGCTTTCAGCAAAATTTATGTTTTATTAATATTTTTGTTTTTAAAGTTCCAGATTTTAATAACTAAGTGGCTATTTCTCAGACATATTTATCTTAGTGTTTTGACATAGGCTAAGAAATTAACTATTTGAATGGTGTAGTACCAGTCATTAGCTTAAATTACACTGTATACTAAAGCTAAGTGCAAGGTGGGTATATTGAACAACAACGAACTTCTTTTTTCTTTATTAGGAGATAGGTGACTTTACCTAACAGTTTTGTTGGCTGCATTGCTTGTTTAGAATTAAATATTTAATTTTTAAGTTTATCATCTGTGTAGACCCTCATCATCATCTGTCCTATTAGAGGAGATTGTATTATGTATAAATCTTGTAGAAGTTTATTAAATCTCCAGTACTATAAAAATATAATTATTTTTCATCATCGATGTTAAGCCACCAAGTCTCTAATATTCTATTTTTAGATTTCTACTATATTTCAAGACTTGTTCTGTAGCACTTTGTGATTCTCTGCTAATGTTGGAATGAAGAAATGAAGAAAACATGAAATAGTCATCATTAAATTTATAGTCTTCTCATAAGTTTTAAATTATGAAATGTTTAATTAAACTTTGAATCTTTTTTCATGTATTATCAATTTTATTTTAGGTGCAAATTTTTCGGCCATCTATGTTTGGAAATAGCTTGGAAGAAGTCATGGATCTTCAGAAAAAACGATATCCTACTTACTGTTTGCCATGGGTGCAAACAACACTTTCTGAAGCTGTGCTTCAGTTAAATGGTGCACATACTGAAGGAATATTTAGGTACTTGATAAATATATTTTTCTTTGTTCTTATAAAAGTATATTTTGCATATTTTTTAATATTCTTATGTTTATGCTATTTGTGTTTTATTGTAATTAAATTTTGCATAATTTAAAATTCAAACACTTAAATTTAAATTGCTATATTTTTAAATTGCATAAAGTAAGTGAATACAGGAACAAATTAATAAAACCAAGTTCAATACTTTATTTGTAAATTTACTGTTAAATATATTGATTTTCAGAAAAATCTTAATAGTGATATACATGTAATTTTCTATGAACATGATTGCTAAAAATTATCATACCTCAATCTCTATTAATATTAATAAGTTTTTATAATATGAAAACATTATTTTATAGTGTTCAATAATGAGCATTCACTAATACAGCATGCTTGCTTGTATAAGCATTTGTTAATATTCATTAAGAATGAAAGTTCCTTATTCATTAGTTTTTATTTTATTTTTGTAAAGAAATTTAATAGTGAAATCCAATATTAATATACAAATTTTTGATCTATAATTTTCAGAAATCACTTGTTGAGCTTCAAATTTCTTTCATGTCATTTATCAGCTTTCAAGGAATGCTATCAGATTAATATTTCAAAAGCATTAAAAGATCTCACTATACAATTTTACTTGCATTAAACAATCTCTTAATGTAAATAAACCTCATTGAAAATCAATTTGACTTAATTGTAGGTAATAGAAGTATTATGATGATTTTCTTCACAACTTTTGTTACACTTTAAGGTATTCAATAATTTAAATGTTGCATTAGTTTTCTATCGATTATTCATTCTTATTTTATGTGATCCAAAGCTATGTAGTTCTGAGTATTTGATGTATCATAAATACTTTCAATGAAATAAAATTAGATATTTGATTTTCCCTATCTGCATCTGTTATATAACATATTTTTTTGTAATTTTGTTAATAGTAGTGATTTTCAAAAGTTGGATCACAAAAAATTTACTTTAAATGTAATAAAAAAGCATACATGAGTATTTATTTGAGTGACTCCTTGTTTTTCCATTTAGATTTGTAGAAAATTAACAGCTGCAAAAAAATTATCAATGTGCATCTCACTCTACAATTTTCTACATATATGTGCTTAAAATAATTCTATAGTTGATTTTACATAGGTCTGAGAACATTGTAGTATAAACAGAATTGAAAGAGTTTATTTCTTTGTTATAAGGATGCTACTTACTAAAACATATTTAATTTTATAGCAGTATTATATTTTAAAGTTCTCATAAAAATTATATTAAATGTTATTGGAATAAATAATTTATTACTTCCTCAAATATTACTTGAACTAAAAGAACCTTTCCAACTGTAAATCATAAATTTAAGTATTTTATTTTAACTATTTTTGATGAAAATGATAGTTTTCAAATTATTTACATTGTTTCCATCTTTCTAATTGCAATATTAGTAAATGTAATTCAGACCTAAAATTCCATGCATTTGCTTCTTAACTATGAAAATTGTTATGGAATGAAAGTTTTTTTCTAAAGAATTGAAACAAATATAAATGCCATAGCCTCCTTATTTTTCTGACTCAGTTCAAAGGAGTCCCAGTGCTCTAAAAAATATATATATTATCTTTATTTTATGCAATAATAATTATTTTTTAAACAACAAATTTATGTTATTTCAAATATTTTCTAGATAAGTCTTGATTAATTTGAAATTAAAATAAGTGTCCAATCTTTATAAAAAAAATTTACTATTTAATACTATAAATTTGCTTTATATTTAGAGTTCCTGGTGATATTGATGAAATTAATGCTATGAAGATGAAAATCGATCAGTGGGAACTCATCCAATGTGATGATCCCCATGTTCCTGCATCCTTACTGAAACAATGGTACAGAGAACTGTTTGAGCCTCTCATTCCTTCTGAATACTATGAGGAATGCATTACATACTGTAATGATCCTGAAGCAGCTATCCAAATTGTAAAAAATCTACCAGAACTGAATAGATTGGTATTTTCTTATTTGATACGCTTTTTGCAAGTGAGTTCAATCAAAACTGCTCTGCTAGATTTTTTTATATGCATATAAATTTTAAATTTAAATTTGTTCTAAAATTTGTTAATGTTTTTAAATTTGTCTTTTTTAAGGTATTTGCTGCCGAAGAAAATTGTGCTATAACAAAAATGGATGCAAAAAATTTGGCCATGGTAATGGCTCCTAACTGTTTGCGTTGCACATCTGAAGATCCATGCGTTATTTTCGAAAACACTCGAAAAGAAATGGCTTTCATTCAAACATTAATACAGCATTTAAATACTAGCTATATGGAAGGTGTGATGTAACAAGTTTATAAATGAAATTGAAAGTATTTCAATCATTTAAGATCTAAATTTCCTATTATGAACAAAATAGTTACAATTTGAATATAAAATCTCTTAGAAATTAAGCTGATCAAATTTGTGTATTTTATTTCTCAATATTTTAAATTATGATTAGGCATTTGAAATATATAATTACTGCTGTGATTATACTTAATTGATTGTAAAATATACACTAGTTTGTAAATAATGTTATAGTTCTGAAACTAAAAATTATTTTGTTTAGTTTCATTTTACAAAGTTGATCAGCTTAAATTCTATGAGGCTCAGTTATATGTTAAAAATTTTATAAATGCATATATATTTGGGACCATTCAAATATTACGTTAGCATGTTTTTGGCAGTTTTTATCCCACTTAGAATAAAAAATAAGTAAATGGTTGTTACTCCCATTATAATTAAAGTTTTTGTTTATCCTTAACTTCATTCTGTACTGATTTAATCAATAATATATTAAAATTAATTTGTAAATGGTACAAATTTTTAAATTCATTTTCATAAAATTACATAGTGCAATATCTACTGAAATGTTTTTGAAAAATCACTAGCTTTGAATTTTTATGGAGTTTCTCTCTGATCATAGCTCAGTACACAAAATAATCATTGGTAATTAATCAATAATATGAAGTTATTTTATAAATAGTAATAAGAATAATGACTACATTCTAATCAGATTTATTTGAAATAATTGGAATAAGGAGTGTCCAACATTCTTAATATGCAAATATTAATTGTTACTTATTAAAATTAGTACCTAATTGGCTCATGCTTTATACATTTTTAATGATCATTGAAAGAACTCTGCTAAATAAAGCTAAAATTATATCCAATATTTCATATAATAATGAATTTTATGGAAATTAAGGAATGATTATGTTAATTGTTTTTGATGTTAGAATTAAAGGAAATTATTTTATAATTTATGGGACACAAAAAAATAATTCAAATTGAACTAAAAATTTGTTCAAATTGTGTTCTATTGATAAAAATTTCAAAACATTTAATAATGATAAAAAATCCAAATTATCATTTTTGAGAGAAAGGGAAGATGAATTTAATGAATGTGAACTGAAAATTAATTAAAAATCAACAAAAAAGTCAAAAATTTAAATTAATAAAATTTTTTCTTTTTATTAGAAAGTTGGTTTGAAACTCTTAGTGGTTTCTTTTCAGTTCCATTTTTAATATATAGATGATTTATGAAAAATATGCTTTTTTGTTCAATAAAAGTACAAAAAAGAAAAGATTTTGTAATCAAACGTTTAATGACGATACACTTATCTCTTAATAAACCATGTAATGCAGATTTTCATAATATATATATATATATATATATATATATATATATATATATATATATA
>JAPDSC010058961.1:20571-47558 GCA_026290005.1 Latrodectus geometricus
ACGATATTTTTACTGTATCTTTCGAATTCATATTCTCTTCTCGCCCAAATAATCTTTAAAAGCTATATGTTGTAAAGAGAGATTCCTAATATTAAAAGCAAAATTTAGTACTAAATCAATGAAAATATATTTTATGAAAATAATTCAACTAAATTATAAAAATATTTAATTTTTATTACAAAATTTCGTTTTCTCATATTTATTTATTTTATAAAATTTATATTTAATTAATGGTTTAGCATTAAAAAGCTTGACTTTAGTTAACGTAAATTATTAAATGTGTGTTAACCATGAAAAGATGAAAAATTTTAATATATTACTTATGAGAAATAATTAAATCAATTTAAAAATCACGTCGATTATTCTGCTGTCAGTAAATTAAATACTTAATTGTAAAATAAAAGTTTATACTAAAAATCTTCAATGATAAATTAAGCTAAAATATTACTCACTGAGAAGAGAAATTGTTAAGCATATTTATGTTATAATAATTTTAAATTTCAGAGTAGAGTTACTGTATTTAGGAAGTTTATATATATATATATATGTGTGTGTGTAATGTTTTTATTTTTAAATATTGATTATTGCATACATACTCACATAAGGTTTGAAAGATATAAGATTCAATCAAACTCCTAAGAATATAGAATTTATTTTTATAACTAATAAATAATACTTGGATTACTTAAATATACAAATAAGGAAAAAGTTTCTCTTCTTATAAATGATGGAATGTTTTATAACACTTTCAAAAATTTTGTTAAACTAATAATTAATTGAAATAATCTCAGTGGAGAAATATTAAGTACCGATTTTTAAGCGAAAGCTTAAAATATTAATAGGTTATATAAGATTTATGATTTAGAAGTTTCCACACACACAAATTATTAAGAAGATGACTTTGGAATTATGACAATTAGAACAAATTTATAAAATGATTTAATTCGAATAGTTTCCGAATTTATTTTGAAATAAATTAAATCCTGTAAATTAATCACTGACATAACGTTATTTTCTATTTTTAAATTTTATAGAAATGCCTTATCTATTTTTGATAATTTCACATTCCTATTGTTGGAGAATTTATGTGTTAAATAATGTGCATGGAATATGGATTTTTATTTCTTGACAGTTTATCAGTTCAATGCAACAAATTAACTCTCAAACTGTACTTTTAATTCTTATTTTTTTTTAATCATAGCAGTGCAAACATTTTTTCCTTCTATTCACTTAAGAGCTTTCAAATTGCTATGTCAAGTAACATCCACACTTTACATTTGCAGCTGCACTTGGATTTGAAACACCCACTATCCTAATTTTGTTTTCGAATCAAAAGATTGTAGAAGGTAAGAATATATTCTCCATATTATAGTTTTTATTGTCTGGTATATCCTGTTGGGCATATGGAAATGACATTGATTTACAAGTATTCCAGGGATTCCTTCTTATATATCATTCCGTGCCTCTTGTCTTCCTCCCAGACAATGATTCTTTCTGTTTGACTTTTTTTAGAAGTGGAAATACCTAAAAAGAGGTTTTTGCGGTCAAAAGTTCATTATCGTTCAAGGTTGCTTCATCATTGCTTTTTTATTGCTGGTTTGTTTCTAGAAGAAAAAAAGAAAAAAAAGAATCCTTTAAAAAAAAATGAACTTAATTTTCTATAAGATTTAAAACAAACAGATTTGAACTCAGAATTCTAATGAAGAAAAATGAATTTTGATAAATAAACACATTCGTTATAGGTGAAAACATTTCAACTTGAAATGAATTTAGCTTTAAAAATATAACTTTATTCCTAAATAATAAAAATTATATACTTCCTGTAAAAGCTACAAGAGTGATAAATTCCATTGAAAATGACAAACTAAACGCAAAAATATGATTAAATTTAAAATCGGTAGATCACTAATGGTTCTTAAATTTTTCGCTTATGCGATGTATATTTAGAAAAATGTATTTGTGGCTTTCAAATATTCCTAGTTTAATAAATGTTAATATGATAAATGATTGTTGCAAATTTTAAATATATTTGTACAATATTTTATATGTTATAGTATATCACGAACTTTGCCGATATCTATTCATAAAAGTTCGCTATTCGGAGTGAAAGGCTCCAAATGTTATATCAATTATTATTTTTTTTTTTTTTTATTATGACGGAAAATGGGCATTGTGTGTCCTTTTCTATACGCATGTATAATAGGGAATTTTTCATAATTTTATCCCTTGCGAAAAAGTTCCTTTATTTAAAATTTAAATACAATGAGTTTAAAATGAAATGAAATAATACAATGAAACAATTTAAATACAATGAGTTATAAACAGCAAATAATTACGTATCCAATAAATTACTGACATCCACATCGTATTTCAAATTTTGTAACGCATTTAAAAACCAATATATTTTATGGATAACTGCAAGGTTACTAAAATAAGATTTCTGAAAATTATTTTTAATTATGATACTTTATTTTGGAAAATCGCCAGTTGCAAGAGACGGGGCAAATAACTGCTGTTGATATCGATGTCGCGTAGTATTCGATTTATCAAATTATGCATACCAATTGTACCTGAAAATCAGAAGTACCCTATTTTCAACGTTTTGTTGTATCTCTTTAAGTGAGTCTAATATTTCATTTAACAACTTACCCCTAGGATTTGAAGGCTACCAAGCGCGTCAGTTAGTGATGTATTGTCGAATGTCCTTTCTCTATTTTTAGAAAGGACAGCTTTGTAAGAAATCGCAATCTCTTTTGTAATCTTGATGTTATGCGATCCGTGCCTAAGTATATAGCCCTTACTCGGTATTATATACTTACTAAGTATATAGCCCTTACTCAGTTGATGTCCTTATTCAGTTTACTACTTCATTTACTAAAGAATAACTTATGGAGCTTGATACTGAAGACTTGTACTCTTCAGCTCCATAAAAGACCTTTTTAATTTGAAGGGAATATCGAATATTGTTTGAGAAGTTAGAAATATACGGAAAGTATGCTCTAGAGATTTGCTGAAGAGGTTAAATCATATACTCAAGAAACTATTAATACAAACATGCAATTGTTTCGAGGCATCAGGCAGAAAGCATACTCTCGTAGGGAGTGTATGGCTGTAGGATGTCAGCTGCATATGAAATAAACCCATCACAGGAGGTTCATATGGCCCACCCCCTTTGTCGATTCTGAAAAACACAGCTGTTTCAGCAGCTGCTTTCCAGAGCAGGCGAGTCATTGCATTGCAGGCCCATGTTATGGCTAAGTCCTCCATAATATGGTCAGTTCGATAATGGAACTAGCCTGCCAAACCACTCTACCAACCCAACGCATATGCCTCACTCGCCGTTTATTAATGAAACGAAAGTCATATCATAAAGACCGAACGCATGGTGTGACCCTCGCAGAGAGCGTCACGATTACATATGCAGACTGGGATATTGTGTCTTCTACAGGGAATTTGTGGGAAAGTGGGCAGTATTCACATGCAGCTAGAGGAAACATAGAAAATCTTTAGCACCCACCCCGAGTTGACTGGCAACTCTACTGCTGTTACGAGCCGCAGTCTGCCCATTGACGTTTCTCTTTATCTTGATCTTGTTGGATCTGACGTCTTCCTGTAGAACTAATGAAGTCGTTTCATCAGCTTGTCACTGTCCCTTGCGTATGGTGGTCGATCTTCCGATCTTCGATCGGTTTGTCATTGCCGACCAGGTAGATGAAAAGTTCATACTGACACAGCAGATGGTACGTACTCGCAGACCATTTAGGTTCCAACGAGTAACTATGTCCCTCTCCACTTTACAAGAGTTCTTGCGTATTGAAGATGAATGCAGCACTCGATGAAACATTTTACAATAGTATCTTGCGTTATCCGTCTGAGAAACCACGGAGTGATCAGCTAAAGCATTGTGAGAGCTAGCTTCCTGGTGAGGATAGTCTTTTAGATAATCTCTGGAAGATTACTTTAACTGGAATCAACATAACACTAAAGTTCGTGAGGTGCCTCTCCACGACTTTTGCTTCTATCCAAGCTCCTTGGTCACTGTCGGTAGTCATGATTCAGGTAGAGGTCACTATCGGAGTTGAAGTCCCTAGCTGTTTGAGTTTAGGGTTTTCAGGCGAGTAATGATTCCTCGGCAGCCGGGCTCTTGCTTTTTATCACATCTGGGTAATCTTTTCTATACTGCATGGTGAAGAGCTTTCATCAATAAGGTGAGGAATGCCTATTCCTCAAGCTGGTGAGGGCTGCTATTTTGATTGTGTATATGCTGTGTGAACATTGTAATCCTCAAGTAGGTGATGTTTGCTTTGTTGGTTCTGTACATTGAGTCTTTAAGCACAAGGAATAGTTAATTATCGTCCGAGCCTATCGCCACCGGTATTATTACCTCTAGTTTCTTGATGATCACAATAATTTTGTTTTGCGCTATTTTATTACTGGTTTGCTCAATGCGGGGAGATTTGCCACTGTTAGTTTATTTTGGAGTAGTGTCAGTCAGAGACGCAGTCGAATGCATAGTATTGTGAATTTCTTTCTTCTCCGCAGATGCAATCTACTACTGGGGCTTTCCTCAACCTGTAAACATGCAATTGTTTGCGAATCTGGAAATACCCGTCATGCCGTATGAATAATCTTTAATTTTTCTCATGAAGTTATCTCCGCAGAGAGTTTATTGAATACGCCAACAGAGTAAGTTCTAGAAAATTTACAGTCAGAAGATGTGTGGCGTTAAACACATCACAGTTAGAAGAGATGGAAAATTCATTGACAATCAACATCTCGTTCTGACTTTTTCAACTTCAGTCCTTCCGCAGCACATTAAATCTGCATTTGTAACTTATCCTTAAGGCCTTTCATTCTAAATCTACAGCGATGTTTTCAATGCCAGCGTTTTAAGGCATTCAAAGATTACTTGCTAGGACTTGTGCTCGTTGTGGAGTAGTTGGTCGTAATAGTTTGAACTACCCAGCAAAGCAGGCGTGTGTCAACTGCCATGGTGCCTTTCTATTTTCAAGATTGTCTTCAACAGCTTCTTTAAAAAGAGATCACCACAGTTACGGTAAACCAAAAGTGTTTACATCTTGATTCTCGTACTGCACAGGCTGGAGACAGTTATTCAGCCGGTGCAAGAAAAATCTTTAAATTCAGAAGCACTCAGATGGATTCATTTTCACTTTCCCTGTAAGATTAAGATTACTCTATGTTTTTAATCAAAGACCAAAAACATCTTTTAATAGTAAGAGAAAAGCTTCTTCGACCAAGACAAATGCCATTAAAGACTTTTAAACTAAAATCAGCTTAAAAGGGCTCTTTAAGTCTTCCTTATCCTCTCGTAAATCATTATCCCTGGAGGCTGATACTGTTGCTCTGCAACTCTCAAATGCAGATTTATTGTTCGAGGGATCGACAGAAACTCGTCTTCCAGCTGCGACAAAAGAGTTTTTCAATTTAAAAATTGTTTTCCTTTGTTTCTTGAACTGCTTGGTTTGTGTACTCATCTTGATGACATCAATTTACATAAAATGATTCAAAATTTAAAAACTTTTTAGGATTCAGAAGTTTAATTTAATTTTGGATTCACTCCTTACTGATCTTTTATTTTAAAATTTATATAAAGAAATAAAAAATATATATATATTTGCACTTTTGTTATATTTGATTAATTTTTACATAATACAAATTTTTATGTATAAAAAAATTTATAATAATATAACTGCTCAGAATCAAAATATTTGTACACGAGTATTGATATATGAGAAAATTAACAGACAGTTAATAGATTACTTTATTTAAGAATTACTAACACACCCCTTTACCCACATGCAATATCCACAAAGAATTCTGAAATAAAGTAGTGTATTAAATAAAATAGTGTATTTTCTATTGCTAAAAAATGTGAATAATCTTACATATTGCTAAGCAAAGAATTTCAAAATCGGAAAATCATAGAACAGGAAAAAAAAAAAAAAAAAAAAAAAAAAAAAACAATTATTGATATACTACCAGCTATATCTATATATTTTAATCTATATTTTGAAAACAGCTTAATTTTTTCATAACCATAATAATTTATAAGAAATAAAATTAAATGTAAAAAGGGTTGCTATTTTATTTGAAAGTAACGTTAGTTAAAGGGAATTTAAAAAGATTGAATTTTTAAATCTTTAATTTTCACAAAATCGTTTCTCACTGTGGTAATTTTATTTGATGAAAGCTTTTAAAATGAATTCCTATTTCTCAATATTTTTTAAAAACTGCTTTAAAAAAATTGAAATTTCACTAAGATGCTTAGTTTACGCATTGTTTGTATGGGAAAAATTTCGTATTGTTTTAAGAAACATGAAAGTCTGATTTTCTGTCAGATTAATTTTGGTGAAGTACTTAATTTGCATTTTTTAAAATTAAAATTAACCTAGAAGATAGAATTTTACAGAAAAATTCTATCTTTTTAAGTAACTAAATTTTAAAATAATAAGCAATTATCAAAAATTTTATCTTACCGAATTTATAAATATTTTCTGAACTATCGCTAATTTACATATATGTGTTACTTAAATATTATAAATATTTAATCCGTTGAAGTAAGAAAAGCAACTAATCTCATTCTTATCAAAATAAATTCACAATACTCTTAAAGAAGGTCACCTTGATATAAAATGAAAGACTGAATAACATCGCTTTAAGGCACAGCTGACCTTATCCTTATAAGAACGAAATCCTATTTACGAATCCATTCCAAAAGAATAAATGTTTGTTATTTCGTCTTTTCAAGATTATGTTCTGTTACTATAGAACTGCATCAAGGGAAATAAAAATACTCAAAAACTACTTTTCCGATGTCAAAGATTATATTCGAAAAAAAAAAAAAAAAAAAAAGAAAATAATAATAACAATGAGTATATACACCACATTAATAGAAATTGGGGAGAACTTTTATAGGTGTGGGAGGAGAATTCGAGCTTTCGAAAATCGATTCGCCAGATCATCCGAACCTGTTCTTCAATTTGTGAGAAGACTATTGACCGACCCCAAGTTCCCAGCCTAAAAATGATCCACCGAAATCACAACAAAGGTCCGGAACTAGAGACTAAAGTCACGTGGTGCATTGTGGCCGTCCAATTACGAAGATCGGCTCCAATTCTCAATTATCGCCCACATGCATTTGAACTACGGAAATAACCTTCTCTATTAAAACACACTCGACATTTTTTATACAGTTGCCTCTGGTATATATAAATCTCCCCCTTGTCCTTACTGGACCATAAAACTGCGTCGGAGAAATAGCATCAAAATTTTTCATTTTATTTGAAAAGGCACAAATATTTTTCTTTGTAAAAGCGCAAGGAAAAAAATGTCAAAAGTGGAGATCTTTGCGATTTTAGTTCTACTTTTTTGTTTCATAGAATCCGCAATAAGCCAGGTAAAAACTTTATTATTATTATTTTTTTATTTTTCTATTATTTTGTGATTATTATTAGTATTTTTTTTTCCTTTGTCAGAAATCTGTTCTCTTATTAAATTGAAACAGCTAATGATTTCCAATTTATTTTGATTTATCTTTAACTGAATATTTTTTTAAAAATCCGCATATAACTTGTTCTAAGCTATCGAAATCGTTTTTGAATATCTGTAATGTTCTAAATCGTACGTGAATATACGATTCTTTTATTTTGATTATTTTACGTAAAATGACTTCACTTTGTGATTAAGGAAATCTCGTTATGTTTACTGTAAGTTAAAAAAAGAATTAAACTTTATTTCATGTTATTTTAAAAGCTTAATATTAGCACAATTATAACTACCTATTCATTTTCTGTAACTTAATTTGGGAGAAATAAGTGCTTATATCAAATGTGATGTATATGTAAATTAGTTATATTGAATTTATTACTTAAAAACAATATTCAGTTTAATATATTATTAGGTTATGTAGCATTTGTGAATTACAATATTTACTTAAGTTGTTATGCAAACGCCAAATATAAATAATTTTAATAAATGCAATCTTTAAAAATGCTGTTAAATTTTTAAAGATATAATTCATATTTTATTACTTTTTTAAAATCAATCACATTTTTGTTTATTTATATCCAAATATGCTTATTTTAAATAAAGAAATGGTACGGAAATTCATGTTTTATTATAAAATAAATCAAAATGTAATTCATTTGGGTTAAAACCCCTCATTTAAAAGATTCAACCTTTTTTTAATAATATAATATTTTATGCTCCTTATATTATTATTTGGAGTTTTTAAAACTACATATTATTTATTTCAATGTCTTCGCTTGAAACTTTGATTTATTAACAGCAATGATAGGTAATTATTTCATTAAAAATTAAAATAATTTTTATGAAAACATTCATATTGATGGATAAATTAGTAATTTTCAATAATTTAATTTCTAATGTTGAATATAATGGTTAAGAATGTTTTATTAAAGTAAAATTAAAAATGAATTATATGTTCTTTTTAATCTCAATTATTAGAAGTATTATCTAAGAGATTATTAATATTACACTTAAATTTTTTTACACCGAGAGTTATCAATTATAATTCAAAACTCTCTCAAATTATATTAAAAATGTATAATAATTATGATCACATTTTTCAAGAAAGGAAATAAAATCAACATCGCCCTTCAAAATTTTATTTTAATTTTACATCACAATGTGTGATAGAATCTCAAGGAGTTTCATAATTCCTTCATAAAATAAAAAATTAGCATCGCATACTTGATACCTTAACAGTCATAATAATGCTTTATTTATGATCCGCTTATGAGTTTTTATTCCGGATTGGATTTTCATACATAGTGAACTGAATTCACGTGTCACAGGGAAGGAATTGCAGAAATCTCCCAGGCACCTACCCGGCAAATATACAGACAGAAAGCCGGAATAAACGTACGTCATCCCATTGTTCCATAATGATAGGTTTAAATAAAAAACCTTAAAAAAGATGAACACTTACGGCCGTATTCACAAATTGGTTTGCTATTTGCTCTACAGTCACATTTGGAACTCGACTACAGATTCAAATAGATTCCAAACCTCTTTAATCATCTATATCCAGAGTAGAAGTTGTACCCATATATTCTTAAACTGAACACCAGAGAGCAGGTTTAGAACGAATATGAATCCCAAAAGAATATCGCAAATATTAATCAAAACTGCTCTTCATCCGATTTTGTTAAAAATCACCCATTAATGATATATATATATATATATATATATATATATATATATATATTACAGATTGTCGTTAATAAATCACTGTCAGTTTTAGTTCGATTTTAAGCTTATAAAAGTCAATAAATAATTTTGACAGTGATTTAGCAGAGCGATAGAATCTTTAACGGCCGTATTCACCAACCAGAGTTAAACGAGGTTTCAGGGTAAAGGGTGAGTTAAGTCATGAAACCTTATTCACTACGACAAAAATAGCGATTAACTCGCCTATATGAATCCCTAGAATAACCCTACGATTTCGGAGTGTTAGCGTCGAGTCAGCAAACAATGGCGGACTTAAGCGATATGTTTGTTGACATTGATGTGCAAGATTGCTAGCCAATCAGAAGCCGTCTTACATGTCGTGTTCAGTTAATATCTCAGTTAATTAATTATTATTTTTTTAAATCATTATTTTTTTTTATCAAATGTGTATATATTTTGGGATGAAAAATGACCAATTAAGTAAAATAATTTCCTGACAATAAAAAAAGATTTTGTATTATTGAAGGATATTGCTTATATTTTCATTTTAACAATTACCCAACATATTTGAACGCACCATTGTGAGGTTTATTGTTAGTGATTTCTGACAGAGTCAGTCTCTGATGCATTACGCATTTTTAATTTGCTAATTTGAGCATCGAACACTACGGAAAATCATAAAATAAACTATGGTATTTTGAAAAATGTGGGTGAAATGGTATTTAAATCTTTATTAACGAAATAAATTGATAAAAATATTAGTAGAATACTTCTTAAATTACGAAAAATAATTTGTAATATGAATACAGTTTGTGTGCATTGACTTATATAAATATTCCACAAAATTGAAATAAAAATAAATTATCGAAAGAATAATTATAAAATCATACCTAAATAGAATATGATTATTTTTATATTGAATTCAGTATGAAAAAAATCCTAGAAATGAGGAATAAAATTTGATTCATCGAGCATATAATAAATCATTTTAAACTTGTTTTACATTTCGCAACTTAAACAAAAGTTTTAGCATTGAATAAATCAATTTAACATTATAAGATCAAATTCCATGTATCAAATGTTTTGAATAAGATTTTTACTCTTTAAAGGAAATTTCGTTAAGTTCTATTTGAAAGTGAGCTTCTTATTGAAAAATAAATGTAAAAGCATTATATGATAATTCAACCCAAACTTCACATATTTATAGTAATGTAATTATGTTGAATTTCAATACCTGAAAATTCTTCTGTGTTTAAAACTCTACTGATAAAAATTGTTCTTTGGAATTTTATAAAATGTTAAATTTAATTAATTTGATTTGCTATATGCTGGCATCACTTATTCCTCATTTGTCAAAAACATCATTCATGCTCAATCCCATTAGAGTGGTACGTTAGAAGAGACAAATAAAAAGTATTCGTTGGGCTCATCTGATCGAGAGGTAGGACAGAGTTGTTGGACCGATAAGTCCAGGGTTTAATCCCACTTTCTGTTGAATAAAAGACGATGAATGTTGCGTTTCTTCCCTCTACATGTACGACTATAGATTAAGTGTTTTGGATTTTTTCCCTAACGATACGTGATTATGGTACACAATCTATAAAAAAGTCCTTCCCCAGAAAGCAGTCTAGGAGGAGATATTAAAAAAATTGATAACAGAATGAGCCGTTAAGATATCCATCAAAATAGAAGAAATTAACATTGCAAGGACTCCATTAAAACGTAACTATAGTGAGGTTAAGATAAACATTTTGAAATATAACCGCGTATTCAAGTATAAAAGAGACATTAGAGTGTTGTGAAAGTGTAACGATTAATTTTAATTAGAAAAGACCACATTTATCCCAGATGCTATTTATGAATTACCATGGATCTTTTATAAACCATTCAAAACTTTTCATTGAAATTCGCCTTCTTACTTACGTGATTAATAATTCACAAGGGTAGTCTATCACATATTCAGAGTTGATTTGAAATCGATATATTTCTTTTAATGGCAGCTGTATACTCCTTGTTTAATAAATATACACATTATTATAAAATGTAAATGTATGTTCATCGAAATTTTAATTTACTTGCGTTTTTCTTTACTTTATATATATAATATGATTGTAAGTGGCTTTAATTAAATAATGCTCTCCAAAGAAATATTTCGAGAGTTAAAACTTTTCTCAAAATCTTTCATAAAATAATAAATTATTATCTTACTATTACTTATTGCTATCGTTAAACTATTACTTATTGCTATCGTTAAGTATAACCAATTATTTTTTAATTACTCCAATTTAAATATTTCATTTTATATTCAGTTGCATATTTATATCTTTAAGAGTATGTAAATTTCATTAAATTTGCACTATAATTTAATTTAGTCATTTTTCCTATATCCTACAGCATATCAAAGAAAAATAGTTAAAACATATTATTAATATATTACTAAGTTGCGAATTTGTTTTTATTATAAGTGCCGTGTAAGACAAAATGAAATAAAAATAAAGTAATATCTTACATTACAGAAGCCACCAAGAGCTTACGCAAAATCAAAATGTGAGAAACGTATGAAGAATGAGGTTTGTATATTTTCCTTCAATATATTTTATTCTACAAAATATTTCGTATTCCTTAACCTTTAACAAAATTGCTATGAGTACTGTTAAAATAAATAATAAATTGAACGATGAATAATTCATAGTTTTTAATTTATCTAGCGACATAATGTCTCCAAAAATTAAATCAAAATAATACTGCCTTAAGATAAGTTTTGCAAATCATTAAATTTAGTTTGAAAACTGTATATAAAATACATATTATAACTAAACCATGCCATGTAATCCCCATCATGCTATTAAAATATTAAAAACATGCATTCATTTATTTTTGCACTAAATTTTTATACAAAATTTTTCTGTCTAATATTGTTGCTACACCATATTGTTTTAAAATATTTCAGAGCTCTAAATTGGTTTAAAATACATTAGTTAAATATTTTTTAGAGTAAGAATCAGCATCAAACTTATATTTGTAAACTTAAAAGAAAATGTACACAGTAGCTTTTGATCAAACAAACTTTTAATAATTAATTAAAAAACGTTTGAAATAATTTTTTTATCAATATTTTGTTAAATTTATTTATTGAATACTACAAATTTCGTTTTTTCCTGGGAAATTAAAAATTTTAGTAAGGATATTTCTTTTATTCAGAAATCAATAACAAAAACCATATAATTTGCAAATTTTACGACTTATATTCTTACAACTAAAAATATTCATTATTTAAAAAAAAATTAATAGAATGTGTTTTCAATTATTAGCATAACATAATTACAAAATTTAATTTTTTTTTCTGTTTTTATTCTTTATTTGCAGACGTTATTAGCAAAATGCAAAACTTGTGTTGAACAATATACATTAACAGAATTCCCAACAAAAAGTGAAGTAAGTAATTATGCATTTTTTCTTATATAATTTACATTTTTTATTAAGTCATCTTGAAATAATTTTCTTTATTTTCTTATATATCATTTAACTCTGTCAGAAATAATATGTTGACATTCGGCTATGAAAAGATTTTTTAAATCATTCTTCATAGTCAGAGTTTTATTAGTTTTGATTAATCTAGATTATTATATTAATTTCTTAAGAAACAAAAATCCAATACTGAAATATTAAATTTTTGGTGTTATTCTTAATTCAGCATATGTTATTAAATTAATACAGTATGAACAATTTACAAATCATCAATGAGTTTTACAAAATCATTCTAATTATGAAATATTACAATTAAATTAAAATGATTTTTTAAAGTTTCCTTGTAAGCTTCTCTGAAAGTTTCTCAAAGATTACCAAACAAAATTAAATATGCTTTTGTAATTTGTTCTTTTTAAATCTTTTTGTAATAAATTCTGTAGTATTCATCACATTTAAATTTCTTATAATTATATTATTCAAACTACATTTAAAACTTTCTGTGTTTTTTATATTCAATTTTCTTTTGGATATAATTACTTTTCCGGTAGAATGGTACATATTTACCTTTAATAGAAATGCGTATTATGAAAAGAATTATGAAAAAATTAAAAGAATGCGTATTATGAATTAAGCAGAATAGATTTATACTCTAATGTCAGGAGAAGTTTCCGTGAGTAAAAAATTGTAGTTTTTTGAGTGGCTTTTTATTTAATTTAGAATTTATTTTTATAAGTAAATTCTTATAATATAATAATGTAAATAATATGAACATTTATTATTTTAGAAATGTGAAAAGAAATATAACTTTACTTACATTCCTTTTCACATTTCATCATGAGCCACCCTTTTTTTTATCACACATTTTGTATTAAATTTTTTTATAAGGAATGATTAATCCATTTAAAATAATGCTTTCAATTGAGGCGAAGTTTCCTTACCATAAAAAAATCGAGTATGTTTATGCCGAGAAAGATCAGAACATGATGTGTAATATGTGCTCTTGCATTATCTTATTAAAAAGCGGTATATCGTCTATTAATAAGATAAAACATTCCCTGTCCTTTTTTTCGGGGCATACCAAATATATTTTCCAGGTCTTGAAAAAAAGGTACGACCACTGGTCTTAAGATGTTAGAAATGTACTGGTCACCATTCAAATTACCATCGATTCTTCCAGAGTCACTGTCTCAGTCTGGCATTGTCCACGGAAGCCGAAATGGTAAACATGCTGACATCCTCTTTGATCGAAACGTTATCGCACTTTACAAGGTGATACTGGGGGGTGATGCAAATAAGTTTACTTCTGATTAATGGTTCACGATGATGATGTACATTTTTGCAAAGCCAACATCACATATCTATTTTCTTGGATTTTAATCATGGGAGGGTGATAAAATATTGCAAGTTGTTCAGTATGATCCTTAGCAACTCATAATTACATATTAGATTACTGATTGAATTTTGACTGGCTCAAATAACAATATCACCAAATTATCTAAAAACTCGATAGTCTACAATCCTGTCTTAATCAAATTCCGACACTTGATGGTATTTTTTTCTTTCTATTCTAGACTTAACATGATATTTTGAAAAAATACCAACCAAAAAAAGGGATTTAAGAATGAAAAGTCCACGGCAAAACTCTAATTTTATGCCGCGCTTCATATTGCTTGTCCCTTCTGTGCCTCTAAATATGCTGAAATACTTAAATTTTACATCAGCTCAATTTTGATCTGTGAATTTTACATATTCTCCTTCCTTTCGTATGAATTTGGCGTTTGTAATATCCTAGCATGGATATTTTAATGACCATTTGTAATTTTAATATATATTATTTTAAATAATATGAAACAAATAATTGTTGTTTATTATTTGTCTTGGAAAGATAATTTATGCCTTTGACTTTTTTCCTAAACTAAAAATGCCACAAAATTCCTCAATCAAGCAGAGCATGTATATTTCGTAAATAGATCCTGACTGTTGAATTAAGGAACCCTGTACAATCCATTGAATTGCTTCCATAATATTAGTGTTAATTCTGAAACTTATGGAATCAATATTTTGTGGTTTTATTTTTTAATATACGTATTTGTAATTAGCACAATACAAACTTCTAGATAAATACGATGAAGTTTATAATATGAATTAGTAATTAATATTAAGTGGTAATAAAGTTTAATATAATTTATTTTGATTAGTAATAAAATTTATTTTGTAAAAAAGCTTTTAATTAAGCTACAGTTTATTTTTATGGGGCAGTGATTACAAAATTTTAACAAAAATAAAATAATGATTTTTTGCATCTAATACTATTATTTGTTTTGACGAGCAATATATGCTATAAATATATGTTTCTCTTACAAGAATTTAATACTGCTCTGTAATTAGATTATGTAAATTTAAAGAGGAAATGTGAATTTTTTAAATTACATTGCAACGAAAAGAGATAATGTAAAGAATCCTAGCTCTATGGAAAGACCACAAACTAATATTTAAGACTTACATCTTTCCGAAAGTAAAGGCACGACGAAATTTCAAATGCCGCTAGAAAGCGCGACCGATGCGTTCTACCACTATCGTACGGGGAAATGCATTGATCTCTAAGGGAATAAAAATCTTTTAAAATTACTTAAATGAAATTGCAAGTAATATGAAACAGTTGAATTTACATAACAAATGCATTGATTATTAATCTGTAATTAATTATAGTAAAAAAAATTATAAGGGAAATTCAAAATCTAACATTTTATTGTTAGGTGTTATGCAGAATAGAACCAATTTTACTTGCGTTTTTGTGAATAATGAACAAATTATAATTCAGAAAATTCATTGCATATATTTCCAATATTACTTGAATTGCTATATTTCTTTTTTGATGTCTTACCTCGATTATTTATTTTAAATTTCCCTAAATTTAACTACGTAATAGATAGTTTATATAGCTGAAAGACATTTTGATTGATACATTATTTTAATGCTTTACCATTAATTGTAATTTTAGAATTTAAGTTTCAAAGATATTGAATTTTAAATTATTTTAGAATAATGAATTTAAAATTGAATATCTTTGAATTAGAAATCAAATCCTATAGTTATCTTTTAATATATTTTTATACAAACGTAGCTATAATATTAAAATTAATCACATTTGAATCAATTATATATTTATGTTTCACATATCAATTTAATTATTCTAATGATTCTTATAGAAAATAATTTTAATATTAAATTTTTTGTTATTTTAGATTTAAATTTTTTTATTCTTAGTTAAAGCTATAAAAATATTTTGCTATGTAATTGCATTTTATTGTAATTAATTTTTTATGCCATTGAAAATTAAATATTCTTCAAAGTAATTTCTTGTAACCAATAACTGTGTTATATCATTAAATAGTTATTTAAATATAGCATTTCTTAAAATTTCATGTTAGAACAATTTAAATCTAGATCCTGGAAATATTTTTTTGAAAAAAGTTTAAAAAGACAATACATCAACTACAATAAGCTTCCCAATTTTTCATTATTTTTCCTGAATGATATATTAAAATCTAAATTTACATTTTTTTTTTAAAAGAAAGCAGTAACATAAAACACAAACTAAATTTTTGCTTCATTTTATATGAATTGCAAGCCAAATATCCTACTTTACTGAATCACTTTTTAAAAATTATAGTAACTCATGAAAAATAGGGCATTTAGTTAAATGGGATATAGCAGTGATTCTAAACCTGGGGCGCGAGAATATCCAAGAGAAAATGTTATTTAAAAAAATTGATTAAGTGACTGAAAGGAAAGAACACACACACACACATACAAAACAAATACATTTCGACATATTTAATAATTAACTTATTAAATTAAAACAACTTACTAAATTAAAAACAAATTTAGTAATTATTAGTAACTTCCTTGGGCCTGTCTTTCAGAGCAAAGTTTTTCGAAGAAGGGTTTAATATTAGAAATAGACACTCTCAGTTCTTTTTCTATATTTAGCTGAGATCTATATTTTATCTTCAAAGAAGCCATCGCAGAAAATCCAGTTTCACAAAGGTAAGATATTGAAAATGGTAGTAGAATGCGAAATGCCCTTGTTTTTAGTGCAGAAAACTCATCATCCACTCCTGCCCAAAATTCAAAGAGTGATTTATTACTAAATTGTCTTTTGGTTTCTCCGCTTGCCGTGAAGTCTATGAAGGTTTCTTCCTCTTCGATTGAGAGTTCTTCGGGAGTATTTTGAAATGGATCCCTCACCCACTCATAACTTGATATCAGTTTGTCGTCAGCAAGAAAGTACTTTTTAAAATTCTTTGCTAGCATTGCTAAATGATTTTCAATGGTTACAAAAACAACTTTTACATGTTGTTCTTCAGCCTTGTAAGTTTTAATACAATCATTCAAATTTTCAAACATTGTTAAGTTTTCTTGCTTTAAATTTCTGCTCCACAATTCCAATTTCCTACAAAAAGCATTAACTTTATCACTCGTTTCCAATATATGTGTATTTGCTCCTTGCAGTTGAGGATTCAAGTTATTTAATTTCTCGAATATGTCGACCATGTAGCTCAATTTCAACACAAATAAACTATCGCGAAAATTCTCAGCTTCCGGTCTGTTTTCCTCTTCTAGGAAAACGGCGATTTCTTCTCTTAATTCATAAACACGTTGAAAAAATTTCCCTCGTGATAACCATCTTGCCTCGCAATAAAATAGTAACGCTGAATGTACTGTACCCATGTCTTTACAAAGTGCGGAAAAGATTCTTGATTTCAGGGGTCTCATTTTTATATAATTTACTAAGGTTACAACCGTAGTTAACACAATATTCAAACCAGGATTCATTTCTTTGGAAACCAAAGCTTCTCTGTGGATCATGCAATGTGTCCAGACGCACTGTGGCGATTTTTGTTTCACAAGTTCTTGAATACTTTGGAATCTTCCTGACATAGAGCGAGCACCATCCGTGCATATTCCGACGCAATTTTTCCATTCTATGTTTGCCTCGTGCATAAAATCATTTAAGATAGCAAATAAAGCGAGTGCTGTTGCTTTGAGTTCTATTGGTTTGCAGAAAAGTAATTCTTCTACTACTGACAAACCATCACAAAATCTAACATAGGCAATGAAATGAGCATCTTTATTACTATCTGTTGCCTCATCGAGTTGTATTGAAAACAATTTGTAACTCAACTTCGACAAAAGCTGACACTCTACATCTTCAGCTATATCAGCAATTCGACGGGGCAACAGTATCATTTGAAAGAGGTATAGACTGCATTTGTTTTGCAAAATTATCTCCAAACATAATTTCTACAATATCAATCGCGGCTGGCAAAATAAGCTCTTCACCAATGCTTTTTACACCTGGCTATTTTATATGAAACTTTGTAAGAGGCAATTAAAGCTTTTTCATTCACAGACAAAGTTTTTTAAACAATGATTTTTGCTTTTCATATGATTTTAATTTTAATTCGAAGAATTCTCTGGGTTTGTTTACGTACTCACTATGAAGCGTTTCCAAATGTCGTTTAAGTTTATTAGGTTTCATGCTGTCTGCCGCCAACATTTTTGAGCAAATGATACACAGGGGCCTTTCTTCTTCATTTACTTCAGTACTAGTGAACCCAAAATTTAAGTATTCTTGAGAATATTTTCTTGATTTTATTTTCGGAACCACGCTCATCTGTGTACTTGTTGATGCGGATCGACTCGAATGAGATTGTCTGGAATTGAAATTGGCGTCATAGAACTTTCTACTTCTTCCTATGAGAAAACATTTGTTCACATCTGCACACGCTCCTAGCTTAATTTTTTGCTGACCAGACAAATCGAAACTTCTCGCGAAACCGTGAGAATGCCCGACATGGCGGGACGCAAGAGCAATAAAAAAGCATAGGATTCTTGTTTTTCCAATGCTGAGGATCGGTGTTGCAAAATGTAAATAAATTTCGGTATTTTTGGTAATTTGTAAAGTTTAAAATTAAGGTTGTAGTGTAGGTTTAGCGCCAAAATACTCAAAATTTATTATTATTGTATATATTTTATTGTATGCCATGGGGAGGGGGGGGGCGATGAGAATTATGATTGAAAATTGGGCCGTGAATACTAAAAGGTTGAGAAACACTGGGATATAGGGTTCAATGCATCTAACAATGTCAAGTTGTGAATGTTTGTCGTGAAGATTTCATTCACTATTGCATTGTGTATCAATTTCTGCTTAACAATGAGTTGGATTCTGCAAAAAGAAAATAAAAATTACTTGATTAAATAACAAAAAAAAATGCATAGCCATACGTAAAAAAGGAATAATTTAAAAATTTAGTTAATTTAATATAAAGAAAAATTAGCAAGATCAAATTCAATGCAAATACAAAAATATGTATAATTTGTTACCCAAGATCATATTAAACATGAATAGAAATGAAAACTATAATAAACATTTCCTTAAATAAATCATGAATATTTTTGAAATGGTTTTAAATTTTTAGCATTTATAAGCATATAAAAATATAAATACTTCAAAGTACAATTATTACCAAATTATAAAATAAAACATGAAGATAAAAAATATACTATTCAACATTTTTAATGAATAGGTATCACTTAGCATCCTTGTAAAAATTTAATAATTATTATGAATGCATGGAAGATAATTATATAACTTATAAGTACGCATATATAATTATTTCCAAATACAAATATGATAAATTATAATTTTACACAAATGGGGAGGGGGGAAAAACGCTCACTTTTAACTACAAATTAACATTTGCATGCACACATAATTTTAATTTATAATGTAACATAATACAAAAATCCTGGATTAAGGTGTTATAAGGGTAGAGCTTTAAATGACAATGGCAAAAAAAAAAGTTGTTGACACTTTACTCAAGGCAGCCTATGTTATCCAGAATTACTTCTAGTACTCGTTGTTCCGAGGCTGAGTGACATTTAAGAAAAGATAAAGCATTAAATCTTATTTAAAAAAAAAAAAAAAAAAAAAAAAAAAAAAAAAAAAAAAAAAAACTGGAAATTAGTGCTCTACCACTGAGCAGTGAGTTAATGATTGAAGCATTTAAAGAATGTTGATGATTTGAGCAGCCTACTAGTGGTAATTTCTTACTTTGTGTGCATTCCCATAAGTTATTTAGAGTAAAGATGTTTAATTTATTTTTACTCAAAACTTGTATTGTAGCGCTTAATAACATATTTATTAATAAAACAAGATTTGTGGATGGTGTCAGAAGACCTCGATTATTTTGGCATTTCAATTAAAATGTTTCTGCAAGGTTCACAAGCTGTAAATTTTCCAGCCTTTCTTGCAACTTAACCGGAGAAATAACTTATAACTGTATCATTTGAATTAAATAATTCAAATCATTTGAATAAAATAATTTGAATCACTAAAGCCCCTATTACATAATGTAATAGGGGCTTAATTCACATATATTCGAAAAATTAAAAAGTGTCTTATACATTTTAAAAAAATTTATACAACACAAAGTACTTACAATTCCATCTGATAAATTTTGTACATAATAATTATCTATGTCTCCTTCTTAAAAGTGCCAAGAACACACTACATCTGAAGAAATCAACTATTTATCAGCCCAAGGAATTAGCAATCTCCATTTTTCAAGCAAGTTTTGATCCTAAATCAAGAATACATTATAGCATGCAGAATAAATTAACAAAGTTATATTTATATGGATATGCATGAGTAAATCAGCTTTTTAAATACCAAGTTAATTATATTTTCCTATTTTATTTAAATCAGTGATAATGTGATTAACCAGGTTTTAGCTTTAACATTGATATTAAATTTAATAAAAAAAAGGAATACACAGGCAAAAGAAAAATATGGGTATAAAGTTAGATTGATATATAAATTTCATGAATTACTTTTAGTAAATATTTAAGTTTTTCCAAAAAACAGTATGCAGAAATAAAGAAGAGAAATTCAATTAATTATCTGAAATTATTGCATTTTAATTAAACAGCAATTACTTTATTACAAAAACGAGCTAAACTAGATAATAAGTAAGTATAACTAAATTATATTTAGCCAGCAAATTTTAACTGTCTATTTCAAGCTAGATTGCAAAAAATAATTCAAATGCAAAGATTTTGTTCATTATATAACATAAAGTAACTTATTAAGATAAAAATTATTTATTGAAAATAGAAATAGATGAAGTATATTTTGCACGCTGTCTTTGCTGACAATACCTTTGATTCACAAAGCAAATCTGGTAGATTTTCCCCATTCTTCTTTCTTCGATCAATATTCGATTTATAGCCGCATTTACAGCCAGGACAAAAACATGACTTAGGCATTTTACAATAATAAAAATATTTGAAATTCATAAAACAACATTATGAACTTCAAAATGCTACACAACACAATGTAAGCAAATACGCTTCTACACACATAAGATACTTTTATCGCCATCTAGTGTCAAAAATGTTCAAGAAAGTCTATCAAGATAAGCGTTTCATTTTTTGAAGCCTCCTAGGAGGAAGTGGTTGGTCTATTATCTTTGTCTGAGGGAAAAACCCATATTATTATAACTCTATGGGTTTAATAATATGGGTTTTTCCCATAGAGCTCTATGGGAAAAACCCATATTAAAAGTGATATGCCCTCCAGTGTTTATGTATTTTGTTGCTCATAAAGTAAAAATAGGAAAAAATTTTCATAGTTTCTATTTATTGAAAAGAAATTTATTAAAAGAAACAGTTATTTAAATTTTAAGATTTGCATTTTCGCAAATCTATTGATATGAAAATTTTTTCTCAGCTTTTTCAATAAGTTTTTCCAAATTTATTTGAAACTTGTTTCCATTTTAACTATAACTTTAACTGCATAATGTTTGTTTTGATTTGAGACATCGGTGCTTAGAACGGTGGTTGTTTAGTTGCTACTCCACATTTGTTAATTGTAATGAGTGGTATATATTATAAATTATTTCTTTATATTTTTTTATAATCGTCAAAAAACTTAACTGAATGCATACTGTGTTATATGCTGTTCCGAGAACAATTATTTCTAATTTTATAGCATTTAAAATAAATAAATTAAATATTAATATAATTCCTTTTCGTTCTAAAAGGATGCCCAAACCAGGATTTTATGGTGTTAAAGTTGGGCGATTGCCGGGTGTGTATATGTCATGGCCTGAATGTGAAGCTCAAGTTAAAGGCTATCCGAACGCAGTTTATAAAAAATTTCCTACTCTGAATTTAGCGGAAGAATTTGTTGGTATTTTCAAATCAAATAATAATACTGTTGATTTGCAGATTTCTGCATCAGATTTTGATTCGTATTTCTCTGAAGAAGAAGACATGTTACTATCTGATTCTACCACTTCTACTTCATTAGTTTCTAATAATGATGTGATTAGTCCTTCAAATCTCATATATCCTGTTTCAAAACGATCTAAAGGATGCTATTATGCAGTTCATAGAGGTAAAAGACCTGGCGTCTATAGAACTTGGACTGAATGCCAGGCTCAAATTAGCAATATGAAAAACGCATCCTATCGTAAATTTGATGACGAGGAAGAAGCTTTGGAGTATGTCCGTACTGGTGGTATACTTAAAGTTACCAAAAGAGAATTAAAGTCTATTAACTATAATAATCATGTTGTGAAAAAGCGTAAGTCAAACAATTCAGAAGAACCAGAATATGTATTGAAAAATCCAAATGATTGTGTTGTTGTCTTTACCGATGGTGCTAGTGCTGAAAATGGTAAAAGAAGAGCTAGAGCTGGTATTGGTGTTTATTGGGGTCCAAACCATCCATTAAATACTAGCAAACGATTACCTGGAAGGCAAACTAATAACAGGGCTGAAATACATGCAGCAATACATGCTCTTAACCAAGCAAAGCAAATTGGTGCTAAAAGGGTTAAACTTTATACTGACAGCCAATTTTTAATTCATGCTATTACAGATTGGGTTAAGAAATGGAAACAAAATGGTTGGAAGTTAGTAACTGGGGAAGATGTTGTTAATAAAGATGATTTTATTGAACTTGAGACAGTAAGCAATAGTTTAGATGTGGAATGGATATATGTTAAAGCACATGCTAGGCATCATGGTAATGAAGCAGCAGACAGATTAGCAGTAGCAGGAGCAAAATTATTAATGCATCCCTCTAATTTTTCTTGCTTTTCAAAAGTTGGTAAAGAATTGGATGATAGCGAAGAATCAGAAACAAATCCTTTTATTCTGACACCAGCATCAAGTACTTCTGAAGAAATTATTCCTCTCATTGTTCCACCTCAGAGACCTAACAAGGTTTATTATGCAGTGCATAGAGGTAAATGTCCAGGTGTGTACACAACATGGACAGAATGTGAAGAGCAAATTAAAGATCAAGTGAAACCATGGTTTAGAAAGTTCAATACTAAAGAAGAAGCATTAGAATTTGTTAAAACAGGTAAATCCGGGAAGAAAATTAAGTTACCAGAATGTGGTACTGATGAATATGTTGCAGTATTTACAGATGGAGCAAGTTCAAACAATGGTCAAGAAGGTGCTAGAGCTGGCATTGGTGTTTATTGGGGACCAAACAATGAGCTTAACACAAGTATGCGATTACCAGGTCGCCAAACCAATAATCGAGCAGAGATATATGCTGCTGTATATGCATTACGTCAAGCTAAACAATTAAATATTAAAAACATTCGTTTATTTACTGATAGTAAATTTGTTATTAATGGAATTACTACTTGGATTGAAAAATGGAAACAAAATGATTGGAAATTAGCAAATGGTAAACCTGTTTTGAATAAAGAGGATTTTATGGCTTTAGATGATGCCCGTCAGGAGTTAAATGTTGATTGGTGCCATGTGAAAGGTCATGCAAATAATCCCGGAAATGTTGAAGCTGATAAATTAGCTGTAGCTGGATGTGCTAAGGAACTTTCTGAAACTTTGATAATAGCTTAATAGCCAAAGATTTATATGTAATGATATATAAAGTTGTTAAAATATTCACAATTTTAAATAAAAACTTTATTTTTAGATTTTTTAATAATTTAAATTTGCATAATTTTATGTCACTCAGCTTGATTGCATATTTTTCCTTTTATATACTTTTATATAAAGTATTTTTCCAACATTTTGCCTTGTAGTTTTATATCAAAGTATTACACAAAGTTTTCTAGTTGAAAGTAATTTTTTTTTCATGTCCAATTTTTTTGTTCAGTAGGTAAATGAGCTAAAATTTTATTATTATATATTAAATATGTTATAATTATTCTAGATCTAGGAAAAGGGAGGATCTTTGTTAAAAAAATGGGTGTTTCAGCATATCTTAAACTAACATTTGATTATTAAGCTGATATAAAAATGTTTGAAAATTAAGTAAATATACATAAAATTTTAAAAAAACATATAATAAAAAATAAAGGTCAATGGAAGATAAAATTTCAGGATTCAAAGAGCAAGTAGAACAGAGTTCTCTACAACAACTTTAATTAGACAAGCATAATAACAGATCTAGTTTAATATGTTTATTACATTAAATTAGTGTCACGTCTTTTAGCTTATTATTAAACAAAAAAATTCATTGAATTTTTCATACACTCTATGTCTGATTTTACAGAAAATATATTTTTGGAATAATTTTTCTTACGTTATAGCAAATATAATTTTTATCTTTGATTTCTTTTAAAATGAATTACTATCACTTTTCATGCATCATTTGGTTACTTAGTTCATATGATAGAATACATATAATTTAGTAAGGTATTTTATATTTACTTTTTTTGCAAGTCAACTGAATTACTTTTAATTTTAAAATCATTATTCAAAACTTATCATGGTTAGGTTGGCATGTTTAAAATTTTTAATTCATCTTTTAATCAGAAAATTTTAAATTAGATATTAGAAAGTATTTGTTCCATGTAAAATAGCTGCCAAGTTCAATTATTTAAATGAAGTCATTTTTAAATTAACAAAGCAAATATTTTGAATTTTAGAAGGATAATTAATTGCAGTAAATGTGTTAATCTTGAGATCGCAATCAGGACATTATCAAATTTTACTTAAAATACAACTTCAAAATTAAGTTCATAAAGTTACACATTTTGAATTCTGTTCCATTTATTTGCGTAAAAGCTTTAGTAATAAATTAATACTATTTTATTTTGTGGTTTGTCCGTGGGTCATGATCTGATAAAATTTAATTTTGATGATACTTTGAAATAAACTTATTTATAGACTTTATCTGTGCAAAGTTCTTGAATTGTAAAATTTATGGCAAGTGGCAAAAAATAACCCCAAGCAACTGTCTCATTAAAAAAAATTAATTTGTAGTGTTAAGAAATATTTTATTCTTTTCAGCTTTGCACAAAATCAACTGGCGCAATTTAGTAATAAATGTATATTTTTCTAGCTTTGAACTTGCCAATTATATTAGGTTTACTGTTATTAATTAAACATTAATATATTAAACTTTTATGATCTAAAAAGAATTGGTTTTAGTAAATTATGCACTTTTTATGAAAATTTATTGCAATAATTATGCATTTTATGCAGGTTGAAATATTACTTTTGAAGGTATTTTTGAGAAAATGTAAAATCTAACTTTAATTTTCTACAACATTGTGGTAGTGTTTCGTGTTGCCAACACACAGGTCCAAGGTTCTTCCTTTCATCCCTTCAGTGGGTTGATAAAATTGAGTACCAAGCATGCCTGGGAACTAAACACTTAGGATTTCACATTAGACTGACTACGTAACTGATACATATGCTTTGCACCCCAGGGTCCTCAGTCAGGAAAACATATATGGGCACTGTAGACCTTGCCCCCCTGATGGAGTGTCATGCTACAGAGTTTAGATTAATTTCATTCATTAAAAACACAATCACACATTAATAGTAATGTAGTTGAAATATTGGAATACTTAGCACATAGTTTTATTTAATTCTTTACATATTTAAAAAATTATTTTGGTCTTTTATAGGATATATTGAATTACCTTTCTAATTTAAGGATTCATTAGAAATAATGTCTTTAAAAATTACATTTTAAAATTATTCTTGAACAAAATTAAAAAATAAATTTTTCTAAAATACATTTATTTTGAAGTATTGTCTGAGATGAATTTCAATATTTTCTTTCATTCATGCTAAAAGTTTTTAAAGTGTATTAAATTTCTTCTGCTATAATATTTTAAAAATTTTTGAGGAAATTTGTAAACAATAGCTTGAGGTACGTTTTTTGAAAAATACTGCTACAATTGTGTTGCTAGAAACAGATGAAAAATTTAGGTTGAATGGTAGGAATTAACTATTTAAATGAAATTCTTTAATAGCTAGAATATATCTTGTTGATAAATCTAATAAATGAAATTTTTTCTGTAACAGTTTCAAATCAAAATTTTCTTTGCAAAATTCATTTCTAAGTCAGTATATACATATATATATTATCAATTGTATGAGAAAATTTTGGTTGTTAAAATAAGTTTCGAGAATGTTCATACAATGGAAAAATAATTAATTGAAATGTTTAATATCTAATGCCTATGTGGAAGGTATACACTACTAAGTACCAGACATTGTAAAATTTCTTCAGTTAAAAATTTCTCTTTCTTCTATTAAAAATGCTTGATACTTTTTCTCTCATCTTATCTTAAAATAATAAAATGGGAAAAATTATTCTTCTCCATTATATGAATGGAAGTGTACATTTTGTTATTTTAAATATTGCACTATAGATATTAGTTTTTGCTAACTTATAATGATCAATAAATAGTTCATAAAATGAAAAAGTAAGTATTAGATCTTAAAACTGATTTTTTTTTTTTTTTTTTTTTTTTTACCAAACTGTTCTTTTTCTACATAAAGTACTATTAGAAAAAATTATTTAGTATGAACCATATAAGAAACATGCAAAATAAAATTCATACTTAAGAACAATTTTGCTTTCCATTTATGAAAATTAGGTAAAGTAATTATTCAGTTTTTCTATTTAAAATATACATTTTTCAATTTTTTCCAATGTAAAAAAGCTTTTTACTAAAAAATAATTTTGTTAGTTGTTCATCCTTTTGTTTTACAATCTTGTGAGTCGTGCATATGCTTGTTTTATAATTTTGTTAGCAACTACCTCTTTTTTTTTTTTTTTTTTGATATCAGAACGTTTTTTTTTATTGTTATTATTATTGTTCTTAATCATTTAACCATCCAATAGTTCTTATGTACAAATTACATTAAATATACTCTCAGAATGTCTTGAAAAGCTATTTCTTTTAGGCAATTGCTTTTTTTGATGAAGTTCATGAATGAATGAAATT
>JAPDSC010058964.1:0-12539 GCA_026290005.1 Latrodectus geometricus
CTTATTTTGCCAGCCGCGATTGATATTGTAGAAATTATGTTTGGAGACAATTTTGCAAAACAAATGCAGTCTGTACCTCTTTCAAATGATACTGTTGCCCCATCGAAATGCTGATATAGTTGAAGATGTAGAGTGTCAGCTTTTGTCGAAGTTGAGTTACAAATTGTTTTCAATACAACTCGATGAGGCAACAGATAGTAATAAAGATGCACATTTCATTGCCTATGTTAGATTTTGTGATGGTTTGTCAGTAGTAGAAGAATTACTTTTCTGCAAACCAATAGAACTCAAAGCAACAGCACTCGCTTTATTTGTCATCTTAAATGATTTTATGAACGAGGCAAACATAGAATGGAAAAATTGCGTCGGAATATGCACGGATGGTGCTCGTTCTTTGTCAGGAAGATTCCAAAGTATTCAAGCACTTGTGAAACAAAAATCGCCACTGTGCGTCTAGACACATTTGCATGATCCACAGAGAAGCTTTGGCTTCCAAAGAAATGAATCCTGGTTTGAATATTGTGTTGACTACGGTTGTAACCTTAGTAAATTATATAAAAATGAGATCCCTGAAATCAAGAATCTTTTCCGCACTTTGTAAAGACATGGGTGCAGTACATTAAGCGTTACTATTTTATTGCGAGGCAAGATGGTTATCACGAGGGAAACTTTTGCAACGTGTTTATGAATTCAGAGAAGAAATCGCCGTTTTCCTAGAAAAGGAAAACAGACCGGAAGCTGAGAATTTTCGCGATAGTTTATTTGTGTTGAAATTGAGCTACATGGTTGACATATTCGAGAAATTAAATAACTTGAATCCTCAACTGCAAGGAGCAAATACTCATATATTGGACATGAGTGATAAAGTTAATGCTTTTTGTAGAAAATTTGAATTGTGGAGCAGAAATTTAAAGCAAGAAAACTTAACAATATTTGAAAATTTGTATGATTGTATTAAAACTTACAAGGCTGAAGAACAACATGTAAAAGTTGTGTTTGTAACCATTGAAAATCATTTAGCAATGCTAGCAAAGAATTTTAAAAAGTACTTTCTTGCTGACGACAAACTGATATCAAGTTACAAGTGGGTGAGGGATCCATTTCAAAATACTCCGAAGGACTCTCATTCGAAGAGGAAGAAACCTTCATAGACTTCACGGCAAGCGGAGAAATTAAAAGAAAATTTAGTAATAAATCACTCTTTGAATTTTGGGCAGGAGGGGATGATGAGTTTTCTGCACTGAAAACAAGGGCATTTCGCATTCTACTACCATTTGCAACATCTTACCTTTGTGAAACTGGATTTTCTGCGGTGTCTTCTTTGAAGACAAAATATAGATCTCAGCTAAATATAGAAAAAGAACTGAGAGTGTCTATTTCTAATATTAAACACTCCTTCGAAAAACTTTCCTCTGAAAGACAGGCCCAAGTAAGTCACTAATAATTATTAAATTTGTTTTAATTTAGTAAATTGTTTTAATTTAATAAATTAATTATGAAATATGTCGAAATGTATTTTGTTTTGTATGTGTGTGTGTGTTCTTTCCGTTCAGTGACTTAATCAATTTTTTTAAATAACATTTTCTCTTGGATATGCTCGCTCCCCCCATTAGTTTGCTCGCGCCCCCTAGGGGGTCGCGCCCCACAGGTTGAGAATCACTGATTTAATGCATGATATGCACAGTATTGATTTAGTGACAGTATATTAAGTAAAATTAATGTGACATAAAATGTGCTATAGAAGCCATTATTATTATATAATTTTGCTTAAATGCTCATAATTTTCTTAAAATACTCATCGTTTTCGGAACAATTTCGTTGCACCTTTCTTTGTAAAATTCGTCAAAATTTTAGTTGCATCAAACGTTTCCAAAATATTTTATGAAAATGTACTCAAATACAGATACTTGAAATACTAAAGAATGAAATGTTGGGAAAGCATAACTGGAAAACTAAGAATGGTAGGAAGTTGCAAGATACATGTAGCGTACTGAGTCATTAATGTCAATTAATGCGAGGTCCAAATCACTATGTTATTGTAAAACAAAATTTAAAAAAATGGAATTAACAATAGTTAATTAAAACTATCTTTGGAAGTAGCAAAAGTTGTGTCAAAAAATTTTAATTCTTTTCCAATCCCAGAAAAAATTCGGTATTGAAAATATCAGACACCAAATGTCGAGATACTTTCATCAGACACACAAGTACAACAGGAATATAATGATCTGATTAAGAAATTGATTCACTTCCAAGGTCTAGTGTATAGCGATTATATCAATTATGATTTTAAGAATATAATGTAGAACTTTCAGAAGTGGTAATAGTTATAGATTAATGATATATGAGTTAAATAGGCAGGAAGAAACCCTTTAGATCAATTTGAACAACATTTTGCTGTGTGTGCAGAATATTCATAATAGCGCCTATTGAAACAAGACTATTATTCATCTATATTTATCTCTGGCTCTTACATTTATTTATGGCGTTCATAAAGAATATTACTACTGTTTGAAGAGAGAAGAATATTATAACTGTTTGAAGTGAAAAGATGCTTTACTTTGCAATTCTGCTATTATGGAGCCATTTGGTCTTCGGAATGACATGATTAATTGTTACTCCATAGAGCATATTTTTTTTAACTAACGGTAACCATAGTATACAGAACTTAGGACGTGTCGGGAGAGATCCAATGTGAGGTCTCAACTACGGATCATTTATCTTTGCTTTTATTAGTGATATGTAAAGGTTGAATTTACTATCACAGCCTTGCTGTATAAGATAACCCAAACAATTATTTCTTGTTGAAATACAAATGGTAGTTTTAAGAATTATCTAGATAGATAAACAGAACACCAAATAACTATAGGCATTTCAATTATATAACATACAATTAAGCACAATATGTCACATATACGTATAGTATAAAACTTGAGATAGCTGACACATACCACAAATCTATATTGAAAAAAATAATTTTAATTGTATTTCTCCTTAAAATATTTTACTACCTACTTTATTTAGTTGTACTCAGATAAAAAAATAGAAAAATTGTTTTATATTAAAAAACACTAATGGAAAATTTTCATGACTTTTAATGTACCTTTTAATTTTCATTTTACATTACTAAATTTAACGGTTTACAAGTAATTACGTTTGACAATATTTTATTTAGCTACTTATATTAATATTTCCTCATGAAAAAGCATGTACTTTACTACGTTACATAAAATCATATTCAAAACTGTGTTTTTGCATAAAAAATTACAAATTGTATTTAACAATGTGAGCTAAATTTTATTAAAGTCAATAAATTTTAATGTGATAAACACAAGGAAAACCAAAACTTCCTGCTCTAAAAAGTTGCTTTTATTAAACACATGGAATATTTTATCAAACATATATAAAAAAATTCTTGTTTTGAACTTCACGTTTGCATTTTATAAATTATTTAATAACAGTACATATATTTTTATTCTGTCAATTTTATTGCGATAAAATTTTAATATTTCTAAAAATATTTAGTTTCTTATATTCTATCATACCTCTTTTGCATTCGAAGGTTTTGCCAAAGTTCAATAATAATTTCACGCGTTTCTGAAAGTAAAATCAGGTTAATGGGAAAGGAAATAAATTTTCAAAAATTTTATACGCAAAATATTTTAGATTATGTTTTAAATTGTTGCCATTTTCAAAATTACTGTTTTGCCATTTTCAGAACTTTCACTGCGTTACCAAATTTTATTTCTTACAAACATTAGTTTCTTTTTTTTATTGCAACTACTTTTCAACGTAATATGCCATTCAGAATAAATTATTCATATCTCCGTTACTTTGAGAAGGTTGTATTGACACATTCAAAAAAATTATAAAACTAGCTACCTCACAAATTTAGTTTTATTCTGAATTTGAGAAAAAAATATTAATAAATAAAACTATATAAATTATAATATTCAGTTAATCAGCAAACATAATATTTTTCCTACACATCCTTACATATTACTTTTGAGAAACCATCTGTTACATAAATTCATAAAAAAGTAATCTGTTAATGAAAAATCAAATTTTATTATGCTTATTTTAATGAAAAAACACATATATTGAAAAAACTGGTTGAATTCTTTGTGATTTAATTTCCTAATACCCTTCTAAAATTAATTATTTTATTTGAAGATTATAGCATGATAAATTGAAAAGCCCAAATCTGCAAAGAAGGTAATAGAATGATTACTTTTTTAACTTATTACTTTCTACTTGACAATTTTGTTCCTTTAATTAAAAACAATATTATATTAAAATACAAGCAAAGTAATATATATATATAATTATTATTTAAATGAAAAAATATTTAAGATGGAAGCAAAATGATATTTAAAAAGGATATTTTTGGTATTAGCCAAGCTTTTAAATTAGATAAGCATGTAAAAATTCATTAATTTCACTGCATATATTTTTAATAGAAAATTTCTTAATTTGAAAACATCATTTCCAAATTTAAAGAGGAAGATAATTTATTTAATATTTCAATATTTAAGAAAATAATTATGAAATTTTTATAAATTATTTATTAAAATTCTTTATAATTATATTTGAAACTAATGTTTGTCATGCCATAGAAAAATCATAAAAAAATAAACTTATTTGAATACATTTCATCATACATTTCTTATAAATACATCAAATATTACCAAAAATAAATTGTTGTTAAAATTAATAAAATTGTGATATGATGCTTGGATACTGTGCTTAAAAAAAACATTTTAACTAAAAGCGTTCCGGCTCGAATATTTCTTTAGAGGGTATTAATTAACATCTAAAACATTTGAAGATTATATTATTTGTCAAATATATATTGATGAAATATATGTTGAAACTTCATTGCAATAAATTTTATTTTTTATTTATTTATTTTTTATTAAAAGGTGATACACGTCACATTGGTGTTGTCAAATTTATTTGTTACGAATCATTAATAATAATTTGTTCACATCAAAATTTGTTGAAAAACCAAAAACAAAAGTTTATAAGTTTAAATGATACACATACAATAAACATAAATACAATTATGTGAGATATTTTGATTATATTTAGTTAACACATATTTTAGTTCTTAATTGAGGTATGAATAAAAGATATTCTCTCTTGAATGAAAAGTATAATATTAAATACAATGTTATAAAATGTAATCAAACTATTTTTACTACAAACAAGCTGCATCAAAAAATATTGAAATTCAATTATTTTTTACAGAAATTTCTTACGAAGAGAATCAAGTATAAAATGAAATTTATAAGTGAATACATTTTAGATAAGAATGTTTAACATTATAAATAATTATTGATAAATATAAAATTAATCTGTATAAAGTATTTTATTCAGTAAGTATGTAAATTTAAAATTAAAATATTCATTAATTACAAAACAGTTTATGACAAATTATACACTTGGATACATTTTCACAAGCTTCTTTTTGCCATTATAATTTAGGCTTAAAACTAAATATTACAAATAAACAATTAATTCTTAAAAATATAAAATATCTTATAACTTTCAACATATGTACTTATGTACTTAATTTTAATTTTTTAACAGAATAAAGTTTCTTAGCAATGAAGCTGTTTTAATGAAGCTTAAAATAAAATATAAGTTGTCTAACCACTATATATATCTTAAAGTACTGTTCTGTTTACAAATATTTTTTATAAGAAATAAATTTATGCATTTTGATAAGGAGGTTCGTAGTTGGAGGAGATATTCACGAAAATTATATATTTATGAAAATAAAAACAATTATTTTTACCATTATTAATTTACTGTAAGTGAATAAATATCTTCAAATTCAACTGATTCAATAGAAAATATTTTTCTGAAGTTTCGTTTCTTATCACAAATGGTTAAGATGTTTCTATATGTGGAAGATGTAAATGGTTAAGATGTTTCTATATGTCATTTTTAAACTACCATTTTTTCCATGAATGAGTTATTTAGACATAATTTTCTACAGGATATAACTGAATAATTAAAACATACGTAATAGGCTTATGAATTCTAAAAATAAAATGTAGAATTTTTTTTTAAATCCAATAATCAAATTATTTAAAATACATAAAATATACATTTTTTATTAATTAAATCAAGAAGTTGTGCTTTTCTTAAAAAATACATGAGGAAATAATAATTTTTATCTAAATATATAAGATAACCAGATACGATTCAGATAAAACAGTTTTTTCAATTGAAATTAAACTTAAATGTATGTATTTATAACACAGCCTATAATTTGTACATAATCAATTTACCGTGTGTATTTACGATAAAAACATTTTCTTCATGACAAATAGAAAAAAATTAACAACAATATGCCAAATATACTACATATCTTTTACAGTTTTATGATAGTTAATTATCTAAGTATATACATTTTAATGCAGGAAAGTATAAGCATGGAAGTTACTATTTAATTATTATATATTGTATTTTTAATCCATAAATGATAATTTTCATGACTATCATTTATCAAATATATAATATCAATGGAATATGTTATATTCTATTCATACTTGAGAAATCGTAGCAATATAGTTTCTTAAGCAAAATTAGCAATGACAAATTCAAAAATTTACACTTTCTATTTTATAAACACCACTTAGTCGCAAGCTGAGTAAATATTGGTTTGCATTGTAATAAATAATGAAAGAAAAAATCGATAGATTAAAAACCATGTAATTTTTATTTTAATTAAAACTGTAGTGATTATTTCCATATAAAAAATTAAGTTTTTTCTAAAGATTGTAGTTATTTATATGAATATTATCGCTTGTAAAAATTGTTGTTTTAGATTTCATAATTAATCCTTAATTGCATTACAATTAAATAAAATTATTTGTGACAATTATAGATTATGAAAATTGTAATAAATTAAAATGCAATCACAGTGAATAAAACTCCAAGAAGTTTTATTGAAATGGAAAAAAGGAATTTAAGAACATATCAAAACTAAATTTCCATTAAATGCAGCTTGAAAGTATTTAATTGAAACTTTTCCAGAAAAACAAAACAATTTTGGAAAATTAATGAAATATGAAATTTATTGTATTTGTATCAAAACATATGTATCAAATTTATTTATATGACTGAAACATGTGTAAAATTAAATAAATGTTTTTTTACTAAACCATTACTTCATGGTAGTTCTTTAGCATTAATAATTTTGCCTAAGCAACATGATTAATAATTCATAAGTGTCTATATTCTTATTAAAAACAAAATATTTTTTATTCAAAATTTCCACATATGTTAATAATCTAGTTGAAACAATTATTATCATCTTATTCACCAATCAGTGTAAATATAGTTTATTAAGAAATCTAATACATTTTACATTTACAAACAACATTTTACAACACAAAGGAGCGCAAAAATCAAAATAATCATATACAAAAGATATATAACTTTTAAAATGTATGTTTAAACCTATATTTAAACATAAATGATATTATTTTCAGGAAGTATAACACCACAGGTCTTCTCATGTCACACTAGTTAACACTGAATCTGTCACAGTGATGCCTTTCTTATATGTTCGACTTAAAGACTTTTGTATGCATTTTCTCTAGCTTTGGGTAATCCAAGGATAAAAATATATCGAGGAATTAACTGCTTTATTATCTTATCTCCGTTGTACTTAAGTGTTGGGAGATGACAACAAGACTTTGTTCTAAAACTCTGGGTTTTTCATCAATAATTAAAAAAAATATTTTCATTGTCCAAAACTAAACAATATAATCCTAGTTTAAAGTATTATTTGAGTGTCTTCTATTGAATGCGTGAATGTTATGAAAACAAATAATGTTATTTACGTATTGATATATAAATAATAATGATATATAAACAATATAAATAATGTTATTTATATATTGATAAATATGAATATTTCCATATATAGTTTCATATATTTTTGGTTATTTCTTTTCTCACAAATTGAAATTTCATTATACTCTGATTTATATATTTTTAAAAATACTGTATTTGTCTTTGTACTTATGTACATAAAATATACTATGCATATAATATTTTCAGAGAAGAAATCATTTTACAACTTACAGTTTATAAGATTAGTAAATTAATTTGATTTTAAAACAACCCTTTATTAAACACTTACTTTCATAAATATTATTCAGACTGAAAGTATTTCTCTATTTGCAAAACAATTTAGATACACAGTAACTGAATGGATGTATAAAATTTCCTGTTTAATTAGGCATAATATTCTGTATTAAACTATGTTAATTAAATTTATTGCTTTTGCAACCAATATTGTTTGCCAAAATACAATAAGGCTATACATTTAATTATATCTGGAAATTCCAAATTCTGTTAAAATTTCTTAGTTTTTAAAGTTATTCATTGTTAATTAAATGATCCTAGATTATTGGACTATAATAAATTAAGCACAGAAGAAAATAATTTAAAAAATTGCTGTTTTGAAAACTGCATTGTTTTATATATTGCATTGTTAAAATTTATACATTGGAAAATTTACAATTTGGTTAGAAAAATTAATTTACTTCATTTTTAATTATACATATTAAATTTTTAAGACTCATTAGATTATTTCAGTTATAATATTAATATAATTAAATTTTCTTAGTTATCTTTGCATAAGCTTAAGGGAATTTTAATAAATTCCGGAATTGTCTTTTAAATATGATCGAAAGGAAATTTGCAGTATTTACTTATTTCATAAATAAATACAAGTATCTTTACTAAGATACTTGTTTAAATGTATATAAAGAATACATTTCTTCGAAACGTGATAGATTAGTCGAAAGCAGAAAATGTCAAATTTATGAACTCTAGTTGATTAAATTTATAAAAAAACTTTAATCTAAACTGTTATTCATAATAAACAAGTTAATTAAGTAGATTTATGTGCCAGTTTAAAAAGTTTTTACTTGAAATTTTACACTAATCGGGAATTACTTAGAAAAATATTTCTCTACATCACTTTTAGTATATTTTAAAATATTAATTGTTTTAACCTTGCATCTTAAATCAGCGAATATTAAACAAATTGGAGATTGAAAATAAAATATTCAAATAATATGAAAAGAGATAATAAAATCTTGAAATTATCCGCATATGAAATTTATAAGCACTCGAATGCATAACATTTTTTAAAATTTTATGATCTTTTAATAATTATAAAATAAACTAAAAAGTTCTCGCCGTTTTTCGCTTTGCCATTAAATGTAAATTTGTAACACTGGCCAGTAAGAGTAGAAACATCAATCATTATAACAGCAGATCCACCATGCACATTCATCAAACTCGTTCAGTAACAAAGACAAATTGGCTGTAACTCGTGCAGTAACGAACTCGTACAAATGTAATTCGTACAGTAATGAAAACAAATAGACGTTTAACTCGTGCAGTAACAGTTTCGTACAGACGCCATACAGTAACGAAGAGAAATGGGCGTAATGAACGAGATCGCTCTGTGTTTTTTGCTTCTCGATTTCAAAAAGTGTTTATCAGATCCGGCATCAAGTCGATGAGTATGTCAAGCATTTGGAAATACTGCTGTAAGTTATACCATAGCACTGTCACCCTAGGATACTGTCCCACGCAGCGCAAGATAACCTATGCACCTAGGGATAATTGTGCTCGAACGGTCGGGGCTGTATTTCTAGCAATTAGAACATTTGCGACAGATATTGCAACAGAAGGAGCCAACATTAGTTCATCATAAGGGTGTACTGTTCTTTACCGATAAATCGAAGCCTCCTGTATCATGGGTGGCTAGGAATATCATACAGTGGCTTGGTTGTGATGCTTTGTACAATCTCAGTTTCTCACATGACCTTGCACCATCAAAATACCACATCTTTTGTTCCTTGGACATCTATCAATCTGTAAAATCCACCAAGGGGCAGACTTGTGGAAAGCACTCATTAATTTTTGACTTGTATGACTGTTCCAAGCATTTCAAACATTGGTTGTCACGCCAGGAAATGTTCATTGCAGCTCAAAACCATCGATGATTCCTTGAAATACTATATTTCATTATAAAAATTGAATTTCATTCTAAAACTATTATTGTTGTCTTAGTAACCAAAATTGAAAAAGTTATGTATTAACACTTTTTAAAGTTTAAAAATGGGAGAATCATAGCAACTTTTGAGTATCACTGTTTCTTATTCAATATTTTCCTTAATTAAATTCAAGTACTAAGTTGTCGAAGAAAAATTAAATGAAATTTTAATAAAAATAATTATAGAAAACAGAGGAATCATTTTTCAAACATATGGCTGTTTTTAGGAGATGATTGATCTTAAGCATTTCTGAAAAAAAGTTGCATTTAAAACACACTTTAGGAGATCTTAAAGTATATCTCTCACAGAACAAGTCTCTTTTAATAAAAAATAATAATCATGGTACTAAAAAGGCAAAAGCATATAATATTAAACCATACATACATTTTAAGAGAGTAAATTGTAGATCAACTGGGAATAAAAACATTCTTGCTTTTATGCGTTTCTAAAGATACGATGCTTATATACATAGTAAATTTTATGAAAATTAGAGTATAAAGTCATGCAGAGCACCTCAACGAAATTTGGTAAATAAAACAGTAGACCATAATAAAATCAGATAATGGATATCTAAAAAAAATACATGAAACTAACTTTAATGGAGAGACTAAATAGATCCTAGATTGAACAGTATCAAAATAAATTAAATTTGGAACATTTATAAACAGAATATTTATAATAAAGCAACACTTATCAAAGTACTTGTTATAATTGCTTACATCAAATGCTGTTTACAGTTATACCACAACCTAGAAATCTAGTTGATGTAGGAAGGTGATAATATTGTCTGAAAATAATATTTCTCTCTTCCCTGTAACAAAATAATTTCACATTTGAAAGACATCACCCAAAACTTATCATCATAGATGACTAATCCAAACAGCCAAACAGAGAATTGAACTTGCCATGGTTTGAGCAACAATATTGTAATTGCCGGTGACTCAATCGAAGCTGTGAAAAGAGTAATAATGAAAATTATTGGTATTGTTAGCAAACCAGAAACAGAGAGAGAATTTCATCATTTGAAGTAAACTTTATTTCCAAAAACAAAATTGAGTTTTTTTTTTAAATGCCAGTGTTAAAATTTGAAGTCTATATGGTCCAATTATGGTTTGAAGAAAATGAGAATGAACTTAAACATTTACCTTAGCCCACACTTTCTGTAGATCTTACTATGATGCACCAACACTGAAACATATTTTGGTCAACCCGGAGTGGTCAATCCAGAATCAAGGTTCACCCCTAGCATTTCTTCTGGAACTTTTAGTACATCTATGAAGAATGGTACAATATTCATCTGAACAACAAGTAAAGTTCATCGTTGATATCGTGGAGTGACGGAGCTTTTTGGAGGTTGAAACGATAACTGTTGTTAAATATTTTATCTTTGGAAAACGTACGCATTTATTATTTTCACTTTTTAAATTATTCCTTTATGTGCAAAGATAATTGATACATGATTTCTGATTTATAATTAACTAAAGGCTTTGTGTGCTTGAATTTATTAATAGATAAATGTATTGTAATATTGCTTATAATAAACTTTTACTTTGTTATCAAATGTCTTAAATCAGTTGCATTTCCTACATGTAATTTCAAATACATTTTACACAATAAAGACATATACATCTTTATTATTATTTATGGTGATAAATACATAGTAAAGAATTTCGATTTAATATATATTTTTCTCTGTGAATGCTAATGCTTGATGATATTGTAACACATTGATTTGTAATATAAAAGAAATAAAAAATAAAATTAAAAGTAAATTAATTTAAGACAATAATCAAAGACTAAAGCTATTACAATTTTTGTTATACTTAGATTTATCATAAGGTTTGAAGAAACTATAAACATTTTGTTAAAATTACCAAATAAAATTAAAACGTAGCAGGGCTGACATCTACCAGATATCTGATTTGGCTGATAGACTTCCAAAATACTGAAAAATAGATTGCAACATGTAAAAACATTTATTCAAGAACGGCACAAGTTACATGTAGAGATTTTAACCATCAACTGAAACAAATGGTGAACATAAATATCAACTCGCGGCAACTCCCTCTTCCTCTGATTGGTTGGAGAGGTGATGCCATTCGCAACATCCTCCCCCCTTTGAGGAGCTGGATAGCTACTCAAAAACATCACTTAAAGTCATCAAGTTCAATCTGTTGAGTTTCTTGATGGCACGACCATATCTGGAAACTTGAGGCTGGGTAGCCTCCACAGAATCTGGATTAAAAGAGTCCACAGATGATTCAGTCAATGGAACGTCTTTGAACGGTAAAACTGTCCAGTCATTTCCACTTACCTCAAGCGGAAAGACGCGTTGTATTGGTCGAATTAGATTACAAGACTGAGTCTTTAACTTAACAGTTCTTACCAGTCCATCCTTTCTTGGAATTGTTTCTATAACACGAGCTAAAGGCCACTGAAGACGTTTTT
>JAPDSC010058975.1:0-31816 GCA_026290005.1 Latrodectus geometricus
AAAAAAATTAATAAATTATTAAATACATTCGTAATCGAAATAAATTTACATGAATAATTTAAAAAGTAGTATAAGCATTTATGTTATGTATTTTATATAATATTCCTGTACATGTATTTGGCATATATTTTGCATATTTGTAGTTTGATTAATCTTTCAAAAATTATATCTTTCAACTAATTTTTCTATAGACTTACAATGTTTGATTGAGGAAATTCAAAAGATGACATGATGTTTTATGTATTTTCCCTTTATATATTTATAGATGTGTTTAATAATAATCTTTTATCTCATATTATATAAAACATTATTCTTATTAATAAATGCTTAAAAAAAGCAACAAGTTTGCTGTAAGTTATATTTTTCTGTCCTTTCCCTTTTCCAACAAGAGTATTTGTATTTTATCATCTTTTCCAACAAGAACATTTGTATTTTAAAATTTGGTTATTTATTCATCAACACATTATAACGTGAGGAAATGCTTACAGGAAAATCTTCTGTGTGTATTTATAGTTTGTTTTAAAATATATAGGAAATTATAATCCCATTATTTATGTAAGGCAAATATAATGTTTGAATCAGTTTTGCTAATGTAACAAATCACTTTGTCTTTTCAATAATGATTTTCAGATTGATTTTATTTTAAAATATGTCAGAAGTTGGGAATAGCTTGTAAGATTGAAGTAATACATTGTTTTTATAACTTCACAAGAGCCACCCAAGTATTGGAGCTCTTATAAGTATGCCGAAAACACCTACTTTCACTTTCATTGTACTTTAAATTTTAATCTAAATTAAAAATTTGAAACTAACTTCTCAATTCAATTTGTAAAATATTTTTCTTATTATATTGGGCAATCATATTCTTCTGTATTTAATATATATTCTTCTGTATTTAATATATATTCTTCTGTATTTGATATATTTTTCTCGTTGTATTGCTTTGCCTATTCTTCAACGTATTATTTTGATTCCATTTATTTCAATTTTTATATAATTGTATTTTCTTCTTATAGAGACACTCTTCGGGGGAATAGCACGAAATATTTTAGACCTTTATCTTTCATGTTACTCAGAAAAGGGTGTCTTGTTTGCACAGTTTACCATCTAACTCCTGTTGAAGAAATGGTCCCTATGCCTTTTCCTTATTTATATTATATTGCATTGTTTTTCTTGATTTTTGTCTTATTGATCTTAAATTGTATAGTTTCTTCTTTGCTTGATCTTGATCTTCTAAATGCATCTTACTTAATTTATATCGGCATTTTCCTCAAAAACTGCTTTTTCGCTGCCTTGTTTGCTTATAATATTTGTTGATAGATATTATATTTGCATTTTTCTATACATTGTATTCCCTACATTGTTAAAATTTTATCATCATTGTCGTGGTAAGCTTGTACAATGGAGGCAAATAAATGTAAAAGAAGGAAAGTTTAAGTTGAATGACATGTAAAAAGTTGATAACTAACTCACAACAGCATTTATTCTGTGCTAAAAATATAATCACTTTGAAAAATTCATAAGGTGAATAATTTTAAAAATAGTGCTTTTAATTGTTTTTTAATCAGCAATTGCTTACTTCAATATTGTGCAATAGCTACGATCAGCAATTTATATTTTATTATTGAACGATATCATAATTATCATTTGACGTTGATCTGATTAGACGCTAATTTTCTGAGTTTTTCTACGTATGTTTACTTTTTTAAGGCCAGATTTCTTCTTACATTGAGAGATTGAAACAAAATCATTTAAAATCTTGGATTTTAAAACTTAAATCATTGTTGATGGTAGAATTTCAGCAATTAAAAATTTAATATATTTTAATTTTTAAAAATAAATAAAATATTAATAATAAATCATATATTTTATATATGATTAAAATAATAATTAATCAATATATTTAATAAATAAATCAAATATTTTATTTGAATAAAAAATATGTGATTTAAGTTAATGCTCAGCCTAGGATTATTTTGTTGTTGTTTTATAGGATTATTATTTTTCAGAATACAATCAATTGATTCAAATATCAACATATTTTTTTTCACGAAATTGTTTTGACTTTTCTATGCTTTTTTGACATTTTTAAGCCTATGGAAGGTTAATTTTATTAATTTCATATTATGCAAACTCTCATTCAAGTTAAATTTATGTTGAAAAAAATAAAACATTGTGGTGTTTTCCATCTGAAATTATTTTCCAATATCATATTTAGGCTAGAATTATTTGAGAGCATTCAAAAAAGATACCAGCTTATAATCTTTTAAAAGGAAATTTTGAAAAAAAAAATTAATATTATTCTTAAAGCAAGTTAGACTTGGTAAAAACTATAACAAAAATTAAAAACATAAATAAGTGAAAACGGAAAAAAGATAATCGATATTGAAAAATAAAATAAGAAATTGCTTTATGTTTAAGCCTGTTTTTGATTCTTCATTAAAACTTTAGATGCTTTTGTAAATCTAAATTCTTTTTCTCTAAGAAATTTGGTTTTATCTCTTTTTACGCTAATGATAATTAGTTCTTAAAAATTCCTTTTTCATTTAGAAATCCTTTTTGGAAAGACTTTTAACATAGATATTGGAAATCGAAATTTCTAGACACATAGCGATTCTAATTCAGCCCAAGAAGATTATCGTTCTTTTTGTGAAGATTTTAAAGCAAATTAGCACGTTCATAAAATGCTAACATTCCTTTTTATGCATTTGATGTACATTTTGCCATTTTGATGTACAAGAAAATATCTATAACTTCAAACATTTCTTTATTACAAAAATAGAAGTTAAAAGGAAATTCTATCTTCAATTATTTTTAATCGTCTACTAATATGTCTTGAAAATTGTTTTTGTCGTCGAAAAATATTCTAACCATCAATGAAGGGATAAAGGGAAATTTTTGACTAAAGTTAGAATTTTTGCTAAGATTATGTGTCACACATTTCGATTAGCTATTAAGCTTACTTGCATTAATTTGTCACGTTGATCACGAAATCTTTAATACAAATAAAACACTGGATGTTGCTAAAAGTTTCGAAAAAAAATGAAAATATTTTTACATATTTGATTAAATTGAATTAATTTTAATTAAGTTTAAACTAAGTTTAATAAATTGCAATATTTTTTATTAGTTTAATGTGCAATATCTTACGAATGTGCAAAACTTGATAAACAGTAATTATTTCAGCAATTGCAAATTAAGTTCATAAAATATATATTTTTTATCAACTTAAAGTATTATATTATATAAAGATCTCAGTTTTCTTACATAATAATTTTTCCAACTCAAAACTTTTCCAATAAAACATTTTGAATAATATATAAAATTTATTAGATGTCTTATCACATTTGTATCACCATATAGAAAATATTTTAGAAAGGACTGTATTTTATCATTGGAAACGATTTTATTTTCTATAAAAAGTATTTATTTCTATTTCTGTCTATTTTAAATCATACTAAGTAATTAATAAAATTATTTATTAGTTAAAAAAATTTAAAAATTTGAACAATTCTTTATTTCTAAAATTAATTTAAATTTTAAGAGGTTTTCTTTCTCTATAAAGGTAAATGTGTTCTGTAAATTTCTTCCATATATGAATCTGTATCCTATAAAGTATTTAATTTAAATATATCAAAATGTAACAAAACTTTTGCTCAAGAGTAACAAATATTTGTATTTTGTGTCTTGTGTTCACTTATTCTATAAAATTTATCATTTTAAAATATTACAGCAATTAATTCATATTTAATATCAAATAAAGAAAATCAATTTTGTAATAAATTTTTAAATATTAATTTTAATATTATTTTGTTACAATATAATCCGAAATATATAAATTCCTAATTAACACTTTTCTTGAATTATGAGATTATTTATTATTGATGAAATAAAATATAATGCTAAATAATTTTCTAGTATTAAATAAACAAAAGATGCAGTTGATCCGATTTAAATCTCATGTATTGTTATAATTCTTACAACAATTTTAAGTAAAAATTCAGTAGCAAGAATAATGGAATTTTTTAAAAATAAAAAACATCTTTCTTGTATTTTTTCAAAAAGAATATTTTTCAATATCTTACTTCTATCATATTTACTGAATATATAAGAAATATTGTGATAGAATAATCATCCAAATCCTAAAATACTTTATTTGGATTTATTCTTAACACTTTGTCTGCATTTATTCTTAATTTTCTTCAATCACTATCTGTCCGTAGCACACTAAGTTTTTTTTATATTTGGCTTGAAGTTTTGCTCATATTTGTTTGAAAAATAGGTCAGTAAGTTCTAAGAAATTTTTGTGAAAATACCATTTTCTCTATTTCATGCTTATGGTAATCATTTAAATGTAAAATATAGTTTTATTTTCTAACAGCAAAATAACATTATTCAATGAGTAGATATTTCTTTATAAAATTATAAACCAAATTGATTTAAAATAGCATAAATATTATTCACAAAAAATGAAAATGTGTATATTCTAGAACAGATAATAAAATACAAGGTAATTAATTTGAAATGTGATTTTTTAATGAAGAAATACATTATTTAATAAAGATCTTTTAAATAATGAAATAGATACTAATACCTAAATATTTTATGCTTTAATTTTGTATTTAAAATTTTAAAAAAATATGAATTGTAAAATGTTAATCAACAAAGAAGTTTAAAAATTAATAATTAAGTAGACACAATGTAATCAAATAAATACAAAACTTAATAGCATATGATGAATAGAGTATAGTAAATCAAGGTTATTGTAAGCTTTAAGATCTACAACTTACTAATCCTTCAAGAATATATCTTAAAGATAAAGAAAATAAAAAATGGAAACTCTGATAAGCAATTTTATAAATAAGCAATCTCCCAATATGATAAATAAGAGATATTTCAATTTGATAAATAAGCAAATGAGAAAGCAGAACTAAATTTACTTATCATTATTCTACAGTAATAAATATAGAAAATTTTGTTTCCCACCGAGCCTATTACTATCTTGATGAACTTCCTAAAATATACTGTAAAATATTTAAAAAGTCTTATAAAAGCTAAAGTACCAAGCACTACAGAAATTATGTAAATCATTAAATTGCTTGTTTGGAAATAGTATCATTCTTGTGTTTATGCATGAGCAATATTAAATTGTGTATTTCTATAAAATAAGTCATTGATACACATTCTACTGACCTCATCAATTTCAACAATTACCGAATAACTGACAAACACCCATTTGCTTTTCAAAATGGTTGAAAAATTGCGATGTTCAAATTACAAAGTATTTTAAACTTTTATATTGCATCTGATTTCTTATTATATTATTTAATGTATATAGTTATTGCTGTCATCAGTACTTTCTTTTGGTATACATTTTTTAAACTGAAGGCTCCTCATTTCCTGAATATTAAATGCTTTACTGTCATTATAGTGAATTTGTCTGATAATTATAGTTACATTTGTATTCTTCTCTTTTTACATGCATTATGTCATAAAAAATATAACATAAAAAAGTTTATCAAAGAAAAAACTTTTTAAGACCCACATTTAATTACTTCAGAAATTTGAATTATGAGTACTTTATCTTTCAAAATATCAAAATTCATTTTATGAAAAATATATTTGTTTAAATTTTTTAGATATTGCTTTTCATAAAATATAATTTAATAATTAATAACATAATTTGTTTGATTTTTTTTTATTACAAAATGGATTTATTTCTTAAAACTTTTATATTCTTAAAAACATATTATTAACTATTTATTATTTTACAATAAATATATGATAAAACTGTAAAAATAAAAACTAATTTAAAACCAATGATTAGTTATAAACCAAATAATTTATATATCATTTAAAATTTGACTAAAATTAAAAAAAACAGTATCATTATATTTTATCTATGTTTTTTCCATTACAGAATTTAAAGCAATAAATGTGATTTGAAACTTGAATGTGAATATGTCTTAAAAAGTAATTAAAATTTAAATATAGAGGATAGAAATAAATTTATAGATGACAATATTATATATTAAAAAAACTTCTATGTATTTTAATTCACTGGTACTTATAAGTTTATGCATAATTTATAGTTTATTTTCCAATAATATGATTTAATAAAATTGATGAATTAATTTATGCATTTATCCAACATAAATTATATTAATCAAATAATTAATGCTCAGCAATTTATTAAAATTGCAAAAATTAGAAATATCAGGATAAATTAGATAATAGGTAAGTTTTTCCCCAAATTTACAGAAAGAGCTACTGTGGAATGGATGTTTGAAATAATCTCACACTTCCATTATTAGTGAAATCTCTTTAACTTAGACTTTATTTCTTACAAAGTTTTCGAAAATTCGGAAACTTTTACGATTTTTCACAGATCGTTACCTCTTGCGTATCTTTATCAGATCCTTCCAGTATAAATGAATTTCACGACGAGCTTTTGAAATATAATCTTTTCAATCTGAAATTTATAACTGGGATATATTTTTGTTGAGCTTGAATTTGTCTTTTCATCGTATGCATCTTGTGCGTTGATGTGAGCGTTTAATTCTAAAATTCATAACTATTAATGTTTCACTGAATAATATAGGCATTAAATAGAACATTTTATAGGTATATTATTTCCAATAGAATCTGCAGGTGAAATACTTATAATTTTGAGCGAATACTAAAACAGATTACAGATTTCAATTTAATCCAATTCATCTTGTTAAATTTTGGAATCACTGTTCACAAAATTGTAAAATTATAGTAATCTTCCATTAAATTCATATTTTAAAATAAAAATGAAAATACGATTTTCATTGACATTTTATTTACACTGATGAGCATATAATAATAACAATTATAATAACATTTAAAATCATAAATATAGTAAAGTGTTCAAGTACAGCCATTAAAAATAAAACAATGTAGATATCTTAAACACTTTAGCTTAATTATTTAATAATGGACATATACTAATTCTTATAAAAAATGGTTATAAAATGTATATTAGAATATTTTTAATACCTTTATGGGATGATTGATGTCTAATATTGAAAAACATTTTAAGGAATACGTGATGTTATCAAAATTCAGTTTAATTTAATTGTTCGTTCTGTTAATGTAAGCTCTCTGGTTATAATGATAAATTTTTCCGAAATTAACTAGATTTTTATTAAATATTTTTTACTTAATTATAAACCTTTGTTCAGTATTTAATATATGTTTTACTAAAAGTGAAAATTTCCTAATAATATTTCTTAATTTGTTAGTGTAAATAATAATTGTTAAAATATAATCATATATGTCTTCATATATAAGAAAGCTATATCTGTGACATAGTAATCTTTTACAATTGTAAATATGTATAATACCTATTTATTTAATCTATCAAGTTAATGCTTTTATAAATATATTGAATGATTTTCGTAACTCTTCATTATAAAATAATATAATCAAAATGCTGTTTAAGTGTTCCTGTGTGAGTTATTCTTAAATAGATAAATACGATCAGTCAGACAGAAAAATGTGATCTTATTTACCTCATTTGATATTTTTCTTTGTAAAAAAAGTTTCAATTTTAAATAAAAATTAGTAGCAGAATTTTGATGGTATCTTGTCGACATTACCTAATTCAAAACTGAGAGAAATACAAATTTGCATTTCAGGAAGCATTTCAATTTAGAGTAAGTAGAATTTTAAATACCATTACATCATATTAATTTCAAAATCTTGCACAAAAATGTCTATTCATCATGGATAAGTCTCATTTCATTTGCAAATATAATATCCTTCGCTTTTGTTTCAATGATCAACAAGTATCGCAATTTATTGTGTTCCAATGCCTTCACAAAGGTGGAATATTTGCTCATCGTCTCGAAGCTGCATCGCTTTAAGGATTGGCTATTAGTGCCACCAATTATTGTGGTTCAAAAGCATAAAACCTGGACATCTTCTCAATGTATTCGTTTCGTTTAATGAAGGATAATAAGGATAGGATATATAACTTATTGAAGGAAGGTATCACTATCACTCAAATAGATGGACCAGCATACTCCTACGATTTAAATCTCACTGAACATGTGTGAGATGCTTTGGATGGAAACTTTGCTTCATGATTACATTCTCCAGGGAACAACTAAAACAGAAGGTTATTGAGAATTGGGAGTCTTACTTTAAGAACAGTTGGACAATCTGGTGTTGAGTAGGAACCTATTTTAGAAACCTATGTATTTAATAAATTTTATAAAGATTTCAATACATTATTTATTGAAAATATGGAGGAGACTCTTAATATATTAAATTCAGGTATGCTTTGAAATTTCATATTATTTGTATAAACATTTTGAAATATTATTTTTTATATTTATCAATTAGTTAAATATTTTAATTACATAAATATATTTATTTTATGTGTTTTCTTTTCTGATAAGGGATTAGTTTAAATATGATTACAAATACTAGGGATTTTTATATTTCAAGATATCTAATATTTATTTCTAGTCAACAAAAAATTAAAAAATATATATTTTTCTCTCATATTTATAAAAACAGACTCATTGCTTACTTGACATAAATTTCAGGTTAAATAATATGCTTTAAGTTTACTTAAATTATATATAAGGGGCATTTCTGACATATTTGAAATACATGTACTTAAATAAGAAGAAAGAAATACTAGCATTATTTCTGCTATTTTTTCCTATACTTCCTATACATGAAATCTTAAAAACATCTTACAAAATTAAAATTAAAGTGAATTTCTATTCTTTTACTCCTTAAAATTCAATAAATCTAATATGTTTAGAATTTATTCTGAAATAATATAGAAATACATCCAAGCTAATTGAATTTAAAACTATTTATTTGCAATTAAATATCAAAAATATTATTAAACGAGGTAAACAAATCTGACACTTATCAAGTCGTAAAAACTACTCGATTATTTTAAAATGTACTTAAAAAAGAAAACAATTTTCATAATGATTTTAAGTTAAAAACACACATTTTATAAAATACAAATTACCTTTCCATCCTACGTTTTCATGTCCTAATAATTTATATTCAAAAACAAAATTCATTTGAAAGATATTAAACTAATTGTGGCATAAAAAATTAATAAATGAATTTATAATAAATTTATTCAAGTATTAAAAAATTCTGACTAAATTATTTTTGGAATTTTTTTAATGATTTCATAGATGGTAAAAATGGTGTATTGTAAAATCACTTTTAATTTAAATAAAATATAATTTAACTTGGCGTATGAAGTGTGATTTAAAGAATCAATAATAAGCGACTGTTTAATGATTGTAATAATAAATAGCTGACAGAGAAAAAATTTAAAAGTATAAACATTTATTATTATAAAAAATGAATTACTTCCTACTTTCAGGAAAATTTTGAATTATTAATAAATATTTGTGTAAACAGCTAACATTAAGGTTTTCATAAATGCTCATTTTTTTTAATAAAATTGCTGAGAAATGCATTATTAAATCTTATATATATTTGAGTAGAGGACAACTCTAATTCTACCGAATATGTTATCACCAAAACACCATATTGCGGAAATAATTTAAATTGAACAGTAGTAGAAAATATTGTTTGTATTAAATATTCCCATAATTCTAACTTTGATTATATTTTGAATTTTGAAACTATGCATACTATCTTTGAAATATTAATAAAGTTTACGCAGTTCATCAGAAGAAAAATTTAATTTCTTTTTAAATTTTATAGCATGCTTGTGCCAAATTTTCAGTTAAAAAAGGAAGAAAAGAATTCATTAAAAAAAGATATATAATATCGTTAAAAATTCTATTTAAGAAAAAAGGCTAAACTTTTATTTTCCTTCATTGTCTACTTTTACAATTTTGAAGAAATAGGTAGTTAATTTATGTTTATTAGATAAACATAAAAATTAAAAAGCCATTTTTATCAGTTTAATGAAATGTAGAAGCAAATGAATGAATAACTGTTGCCTCAAAAGACGATTTAAAAATTACATTATATGTCTGTGTTCCTACATAGGAACAGCAAAAAATACTCTATTTAGTATTTCTTTGTAAAGAACGTATTTAAAATCTAGCTCATATAAAAATATAACTAATTTACTGATGAAAAGGTAAAAATATTAGAATGGTAAATCTGAAGTTAAAAAAGGAAAGTAAAGTACTTAGAAGTTTAAATAAAGTAAATTAACATATAATTCATTCAAGAATTCAAAAATATCATGTTGCTGTTTTAACATGAAACATAAGCCTATTTTAACATGAAAAATAAATATTTGATAATAAATATTGTAAAGGAAATCATGAGACAAGTTTGACGTAAATTCATTTTAAAAAATTATCTTATTTACTTACAGAAACAAATGACATACTATTCAGAAGTATTGCTGAAATGCAATTTTTACTTCAAAAGGATTTTATTTTCAATTTTAACAAAGAAATCCAATTTTTCATTCAAATTAAATTAAACTATATTTGCCTGTTTTTATGTTTTCGTCCCAATATATAGTATTTAAAATAGCATATCTTTGCAATACTATTAAATTTAATGAAATGTATTCACATTGAACTTGATAAGAATACAAAATTTACATACGTTTAAACTTGACAAAATTTAAAACTTCATTACTTCATTGATATTTTCCTATCAACGAAAATATAAATTTCATATTTATTAATAGATTGACATTTTTGACTTGGATATTTTGCCCAAGCCAATTGCTATATATTTAAATCTGTTTTATCAAGCCAATTGTTGAATTTATACTTTGTAAATTCCACTCTCACCTTCAATAGGAATTTTCGTAATGGTTTGAAATCTACTTAAGATCGTAGGTCTCATTCCAATCAGACTTTTTGAGCCAAGTTTCATGCTAAGGGCGCAAAGATATATCACCTGTTATCTAGTCAAATAATAAAGCATGGAAAAATCAAATATAAACAATTAATGATATAAAAAAAAAAGTTGCAAATATTTATGACTTTTTTCTTTTTTATGCTCAGCCGCTTCACAAGAAGGTGTGGGATTGATAGCAACTTATGAAATGGGTAAATGCGTCATCCACATACTTAAGTTTTCCTAATTTAATAGCAAAAATGTTGTATCACAAATGCTATTAGATAAGTTTGTTACCAATAAAATGAAAGAAGTAGTTATTTTACGTTTTATCTATGTAATGTATAGATTAGCTAGTGTGACCCGTTAAAATCACAAAGAAGTGTCATAAAATTACCTAGTTAATCTCAAAATTATCTAAATAATTTGCACACTACTTATTAGGTATTTGTTAAAATAAAAATAAGACCCTTGCTGAAACAAAGCAACAACGATTATTTCCTTTTATATAAATATAGTGTTACTTATTTATTTTATAACACTTAAAAATCAAGTTAATATCATCACACAAATAAAAAAAATCAATAAAATCGACTATCTAACAATTAAAAACCAATATTACCAGGAATCAAACTGCTTAAAATATAAAAGCTAAGGGAATTACCTTAGTTTCTTCATTTTATTTTTGCTGTCGAAATAAAAAAAAATTAAAACAATCAAATAATCAACAAACTATTTGAGAAAATAAACTTTTTAACTTCATTTTTGAGCTTTGATGATACGATTTTTCTTATGTTTTTTATATACCATCATGACTTTTGACCAGGTGGTTATTGATAATCTGAACAGTGCTATGGTAAGCTATATATATGTATGTGTACAATAATACACTCAAATTTCCTAATATATTAAAATTAGAAATATTCAGATATAATTGGTAGATAAAGATATAATACACAAACTCTATCTTTCTTAAGTTGTTAGGAAAAACTGGGTATGTTGTAAATTATTGAATTTCATTTCAACTTTTCATTGTCTTTATAAATAAAATAATAAATTTCCCAGAGTTATATAGTTTATTGACTAATTTAATTAATTTTGGGCTAAACTGCATTATATTCAAATGTTATTAGTATATTTCTTAATAGTTATCGATAGTTTTCCTCATACCAATGATTATGATTCACTTATTTGCATTGTCTAAGACCAATAATTTCCATAAATCAAAACAAAACATTTTCTTCACACATTATGGAAAAAATATTCTTTCTGATAAAAATAAAAATGTTCTTAAATATAATGGAATAAACACAAAGTTCTAACAAGTTTTGTTGCACATCTGTGATCTCTTTGCTATTTTCACATAATACACATAACTCAATATACATTACAGAGGAAGATATGATGTAAGGAAGGCATCCACTTTTCACAAATTAAGTTAATAACATTCTTTTCCCCGTTGCACTATACTAAAATTTGTTATCCCAACTGCAACAGAGAAAGCGGATGTTTGGAAACTCATAAAGGTAGATTTAGAGATGATGTAAATGTCCTAATGTTCCCCAATAATTCTCGTAGGTTTTCCTCGTAAAGATGGTACTTGATTGTTAATTCCAAGAATGGTCTTTATCTGTGGATACTCAGGTGGTGGAAAAGCAGAATATTTTGCGTAGAATGTATTACATTTATTTATAGCTGGTCTCATGTGTTTGAGAGCAGAAAATGAGAGAGAAATTCAATATTATTTGCATAGAATCGTTACAAAAGATTCTATTAAAAACGAGTCTGTGGGTTGTATTTATCAATGACTTTTAAATGAATTCCTTTGGATATATAAAATATATCTTTATGATATGTGATTGTAATTAGTGTAAGATAATGTTTGTCATGATTTCGTTTTATAAACTTCTTTCAAGTAAATAAATTATGTTTTTACAAAAAGAAAATTTAAAAGCAAATTAATTTGTGAATAATGAAGCATTTACGAAATTTAATATTGAAAATTAAGAACAATGAATTTATGTGTACTGATTTTAAATAAGATATAAAACAGTAAAATCTGTACTTTATGTATGAACTCGTGGTAATAAAATATGGTTTTATTGCCATAAATACATCAACCAGTTAAAAATAAAATTAAAGTTTAATTATTAATTTTTAAATTAAAAATAAAAAAAAATTAAAGGAACTTTTTTTTTTAATTTGATCTGCAAAATTTCAACTAAGAGTACAGTTATGACACTCTATATACATAATATTCATCAACGCAACTGATCTTTCAATTTTAAAGGAGATTTACAACTAAAAATAAAATACCTCTTATAAATTAGAGTAAAAAATTAATTATTTTTATAATTAATCATGAATTAATTATTTATCAATCAATTTCTACGAAATTGATTAATAAATAAGTACACATTTTATTTACTTAATATAATTATCAATGAAATAATTTCTTAACTTATTTATTCTGAGATTTTGAAATACATTTGTTACAAAGATAAACTAGCACATTTAAATTAGAGTACATTTTTTTAACATTCTAAGAAATTGATTGTTGAATAATTTAACTACTAAGATTTTAAACATAACAAATGACATGATTTTAAAACTATGATTATTGTTACATATTATATTTTTTTACATCGAAGCATTAGTCATATAAAGTTTTATAAGTTATCCATTGAGAATATAAATACGAAATAATTTATAAGTGTTATTTTGATTAATATAAAATGTAACACAAAACTCATAAATGTATTTGCTTTTGAAAATAAAAGAAAAATTGTTAAAGTTTCATGAGATTATACTCTATGGGAATTTTCAAAAATTATGTATTTGTCAGCATACCATTTCTATTTTCCTGTTCCTTGAAAAATTCATATTATTCATCAGCTATTCAACAAGAATAACAGAATCTTAAAGTATTTCTGTTTCATTTTCTTGCATAAATAGTGAAACATATATGAATTTTTCAATGATCTTCGTTTTCCATCTGAATAACATTCAAGCAATTGTTACTCAAAAAGGTTGCATTCGAACGGTAGTCGGATTTAAACCACAGTAAAGTTTACTTAAGTTTCTTGGAATGATTGTTTTCATGTTTTATTCGTTTCTTTGCATTTTATATGAATTATTTTTTTAGGAGTTGGGGGAATAGTGATTCATTACTTTTAAATCACTTTTTCCTCTTCATTTTCAAAAAATGCGATTAAATCTTAAAAAATATAAGTTATGCTACATGAACAAAAGAAAAAATACAAGCATAAATAAAGTTGCCATAATTTTGGAATATTTTATCTTAATGATTTATTTATTTGCATAATAAATAATTCAATTCAGTTCTATAGTGATTTACTTTCTATAAAGCAATGTTTCTAAGTTAAGGTTTTCTAATTAATGGTTGATGTATCCAATGAATTACTGAAACAGTTTTTATTTTAAAATGTCATATATTTATGATATTATCTTTTATTTTTCATTAGTCAATTTTGATAATTTCATTGAACTCAAATTATTAAATGAACGAATCCCACATAGAGAAATATATAATGCCATACCCATGAATATTTTTAATTAAATTTAAAATTTAAACAAAAATCATTTTAATAGTTACATTTTAAATTATAAATAATGTGGTAAACTGTGATTATAAAAAATTATTTATTACACACATTAAAAAATTGTTGAAGAAAATTAAACTGCAATGAGAATTTTAAATGGTTGCATTAATATATTTTATAATAAAAAATTTCTTTAAAGTAACAGAGAAAAAGAAATGCTTTCACTTGAATCTTTCTGTTCCTTCAGTTTCAATAACTTTCAGAAATATATATCAAGGAGTTGCTTATTCCACTTTCAATGCACGCATGCGCCATTTCTTCCCAACTATTCAGTCACTTTCTCCGTAAAACACATTGCGTTTGTAGTTCATTTGATTTGGATGTTCTTGCCATAGCGTCCGTTCCTCCACAAATGACGTCTGCTTAGTTCTCAGGAGAAATTTTTAGAAAGGGTTGTTCTCTTGATTTTCATTGTTCTTTCAAGTCTTTGAAAATAGTTTCAACACTTAACAGTTTTAAGTAAGTTACTTACTATTTCTTGAACAAAAGTTTTATATTAACGCAGAATCGTTAGTTTTTACATATTTGTTCATTATGTTTTGAAGCTAAGGTAATTAAATAAACGTAATTATTTAAATAATTAATTTATCTATAATTTTATACAATTGATTAAAAATAGCATTGAAAATATGTTTTTACCTAAAAATGGAAGTTATTTATAAAAAAGTAAATAATAGTTAATAGTAATAATAATAGTAATAAATAATAGTTTAGTTTTAAAAGTTATTAAAGATTTAGATTTTATACTAATGTGGACAATCATTTTATTTCTTGAACTTGATAAATAAGTTTGTAACAGCACAATATATAATTAGATTTGCATAAATACTTGTGAAATATAAAATCTATAGATACACAGTATCTACTTATGTGAAATAAAATTATTTTAAAATAATGAAATTTTTAAAGTATTACCTTAATACCATAGATATAATTCGGTTTGTCTAACTTTTGAAATTATATTCGTACAACAATTCTCATACAGCAATTGTGTTATTATCTATTATACATTGTTTTATATATATTTTATTGATGTTAGGCGCTAATGTATATACCGTAGTGTCTTACTTCAATAAACCTTGTTAAAGCATATATTGTATGCCTTACAATAAGAATATTCTAATGCATGCAAAACATTTTTATTTTTATATTCAGATCTCATAAATTTATTCAATAAAAATAATTGCCAATTTTAATACTTCAAAGTGAATAATCAGTCATTTTTAATGTTGTTGTTGTCGTATGCCAGCCATGCTGGCAATATGGGGTGCGCTGCTCCACTTTTCCAACAGTCATTTTTGATAATAATTAAGTTTTAAAAAAAAGTAATTAGACTGCTTGATCTGGTATTCTATGATTTTCTGGTTTTACTTGAACAATGATATATTAATCTGCAGCCAATGTAATCGGCACAGTGATATTACATATAGAAGAATAAAAATAAAAGATATAGTTGTTATATAGCCTTTGTTAAAAATTATAATATCTTTTTGATTTTAAAGATCACATAAATTGAAGCGAAAAAGCTCTATAAGTTTACAAGAAATTAACACAACTTATCTCAAAACTGAAAACTACATAATGTATTAAGCACATATTAAAATTGTTTAAATATAAAATTACTACAATTTCATTTAACATATTTCTGGATTGATCAAAACTAAATGCATTAATTAATTTTAAATGAATTTATTAATTAAATAATATGCTAACTGTTTTGAAAATTTGAATTTAAATTATATAATATGTACCCATTCATATACATTGTACCATTCCAATGGGAGGAACCATTCCTTATAATCATATATACCTTATGTATGTATTATTATAGGGCGTATATGAATTATATTTATATAATCATATATTGGTAAAATTCTGTCACTCTTTCCTCGAAAATGTTAATTAAAAATCTTAACAAATCATGGACCATTACACGTGTACTTTCATAGAATAATGAGACCACCAAGCATTAACTGATCATCTGGAAAATCTGAAACTTCACTATATTATACAAAATATTTTACTTTAATTAAAAAAAACTTTCGAAATAAAAAGACGTTCTTTGCATACTGACTGAATTTTTCTGCAGATTCAGAATCGTCTTACATTGAATGAATATTATCAGTATAACTCATTCATCTTTTTAAATTTTATAATTAACTTTAGTGAGTGGTGTTCGACTTTTATTTTCAATATTGTATATTTTGTGTGCAGTTATTAGATGTTTAGTTTTAATTATCTTCTTTTTCTCTACCTTTTTGTACTATTTAATATCTTCTACTATTTTTTTAAGTGTATTCCTCTATTTTAATACAATTAAATGTATTTTAAATTCATTTTAAAAGAATTGTGATGTAGATATTATTGAATAGGATTCTTTTTAATTTCATGCCCAACACTGTAAAAATTATTTTCCGAATAATACAAGGTAAACAAGAAAAATCTTGTCATTTTCCCGTTGGCGTTGAATGAAAGGAGAATTAGTATGCAAATTAGTGCATGGCGTGGTTAACACATGGTCATTCGAGAACAGGGATTGTCAGTCGTTATAAAAGCAGATCCACCGACTCATTCATCAAACTAACTCAACTAATTCACAAAACATATATCAAATAGTAACGAAAAGAAATGGACTTGTCGAAAAGGCTCATTAGGGGTGGTTGTCTGCTTTTCGAGTTTAAAGTAGGGTTATTATATCTGCTGCATCAAGTTGCCGGATGTGTCAAACGTTTGGGAATAGTACTGGGAATGAACTCGTCATGGTATTGGTTTCACAAATTCATGTTCACAACAGGCTACTCTTTCTGTAAGTCATACTCTTTTGGGTTTATTAAAAATGGCAAGAAATTTCTTGTTTACCATCTATTTGAAAGAATTTCTCAGCCGACGCACATGCCGCCAATTAGAAGGTGTTGATTACCCCACTGATTCTTATATTAAAGGAGTTAAATCCAATAACCATTAAATAAAGAACAGTATTCGTTTTCCTCCCTATCTATCTATTTATAGAATGACAGGGATTTATAGATGTACGATACCTTGAACAAAATATTCGAAGAAAATAAATACTAAACTATTTGTATAATATATTATTATTCAATTAACTGTTTATGGGCGAGTTTTTATATTGCTCTGCAAAGCAACATATTGCAAAGGAACACTTTCACCTTTAGATAAACAAACTAATTAAACTGCAGTAAAAAGTTTTAATTGATAAGTGATAAATAAACATTAATCTTATGATAATTTATCTCTTATCTATTAAACAAATGTATAATTATCATTGAAGTAGTATTATAAATTATGTTTGAAGTAGTTAAAGGAGCAGTTTTACTTTCTGCCTATTGCGTCAAACATTTATACTCGCGTTCATGTCGACTTGGCTCTTACACGTTGTTTTCTTTGCATTTGTGTGCATAAGGTGCCGTTGATATTATATCACTGCTTCTTAACAACTTCGAGTTAATGTTTTCCCATATCTCCTTAGAAATCGCTTTTGGTTTAGTCAGTTTCCCGAATATTGATCGAATCCTCAAAATTTTTAGATTGAACCGCTAAATTCCAAATTTGACAAAGAAGGGCAAATTAAATTATCTCGCTTTGTAATATGCAGCCATTTTTTATAATTTGACATATTTTACGGTAACTACACTCAAGTTCTATTATTTAATCATAATTGGCTGAATCAAGACTTTATAAAGCAACATTCATATTTACAACAAATTTTTGTATTCTATAGCTGTTTTAAAATATTTAATACCTAATATTTTTAACGCATTTCTCAATATTAAATTTAACTTCAGAGTAGTTGTTTTTTTTTATTTTTACATTTTATGTTTCTTATTTTTCGAAGGTGATAAGTTAAGGGACTCATTCATAAATATTGCTTTCGAATTGACTTAGCTTTCATTTGTTGATTTGTTAAACGCAAAAAGTAAATTCCTGGATAAAATTAAATTGATATAATTGATATTGACATCAAACAGTTATTTATGATAATTTAATGATGCCTTAAACGATACACTATGGTCAAATTTAATTTTAAAAGGGGTAAAATTATTTCAAAAAGTTGCACCTTTAAATGTTTTAATAAATTCTGATCTCTGGTCAATTTACTTTTAGGTTTTTCAAGATTTTTATTTCCATGTGATAAAATTCTGTTGCTATAAATTCTAGTTGAAATAACAAAATCCTTAAACCAGGCTTTATTAATTACACTTGACACTAAAAATTAAAATCTTCAGTCACAATTGATGATATGCAAAATTAACTAATTGTGTATATGATATATAATACTTTGCGGACAAGCATATAAAAAAGTATGCATATTTACGGTAGAAATACCTTAATATTAATTTTTTATCATAAGATTTGTCCATTGTTCCAGATTTACTATAGATTAAATACCAAATATTTTTCTTCATTGTGTTAATATTATTAGAAAATTTTCAATTTACCTAAGCTTTATATTAAAAACAATATATATACATATATTTCTAAATAAAAATAATTGATATCGTATGTTTCGTAATTTTGAAAATATTTATACAATGTATTCTATTCAATTTCTCTTTATATTATTCATATCGTATTTTAAAAATGAATGCAAACAAATTATGCATCTCTCTGTTCATAATGGTTTCATTTATGCGAATACGACCTTTTCTTATTACATTTCGCTGTTTTAAAATAATAATTAAACCATTTTATATACCATTTCTTTCTTTGTGAGTGGTCTGTTTAGTTTTTTGCAAAACATTTAGGAATTAAATTAATTTGCCTTAAATAATTTAAAGTAATATATATGCATTTTATGGAAATTTCAATGACAACATTTCCAAAATATGCTAAATTACATTACATTAATTTTAGATTTCCTCTGAAATTATATTGTCCGGAGTTTAAACAGCCAGTTTCTGCATAATCATCAGTAATCTGATGGTACGTACCCTAGTTCTTGTTTAACCTTTGTTATTTATGAAATTTTCAAACATTGTCACAAACTTATATCTTTATGAGAAATAAATCAATCATTGATTGTGATCAGAATCATGGCTTATTGAACAATGACATGCTATTCCCAATATTAATACTTATTTTACTGGTGATTTTATGTATATAAAATGACTATAAATTCGATGGGTCCAAAAATACTTGCATATTGAATACCATATTGGATTTCAACGTCATAAGTCTCTAGAGGTGTATTATCTGACAACGCGTATAATTTCCAATAAAATTTGTTTTGAATACCACATTTTAGTGCTACACTTAGGAGTAAAAAATACCAAATAATTGTACTAATTTTACAACGAAATATACAAAATCATGAATTATTTGAAAATTCCTTGTGATGCCATGCAATATTGCAACAAATAGAAGCTTGTCCACATCTGCAACATAATGTTAGCAAAAGTGTTATTAATGTTGATGTGAGAATATCGCCCATCTATTTTTTGTAGATAAATCGTATTTACAACTATTTTGATAGGTTTATATATTCCTTACAAATACACTCCGATAGACTTTTAATTGTATATCTGATAATATGATTCGCGAATCTGTTAGTATTTATTGCAAGTTAATATGTTTCTCTTTGTGTTCTTAATGGCAGATATAATAATCTCTTATTACTTTAGATTTCACATGATGAAATGTCGTCTATAATTTTCTCACTTTTCCACCGATGTAAGATGTTTCTAATGTAGTCTTAGAAGTTAGGTTCTCTTCATTCCCCTTGAATTTCGTTGACATTTCCGTAAGTCCTTACTAATATACGATTCCGTCTATAAAAAATTATATTTGTGCATGGATAATTAAAGTTAAAGATTTCAATGAATGAATAATTAAATTTTTTAAAGCAACGTAGATTTATAAATTTGTGTGTTGCAAATTTTATAAAAAAAATTGCGTGATTTGTAAAACGTGTTTTAAGAATTTTTAATATTTAAATTTCAAAGTAACAAAAGTATTGTAAATTATTAAGCTAAACTAATTAGTATTTTTATGTTATTAGAAATAAAATTGAAATAGAAAAATTAGAAAATATGAACAAAAGTGCATAAACTGAATTCCCTATACTAATAAAAGGAAATTTGTTATGCAGAATTTATAACTTCAAAACCATTGGAAATCGTTGTTCAATGAAACTGTATGATTACTGAACATACACTGCTGGCCACCCACACTGCGACATCAAAAAATACAAGAGATATCACAACAAAATTAATTTTCTAGATAATATGACCAAGCATCAAATGATTAAATTTATAGACTTCTGTAAAATGTGGTTCATGCCAAAATCAATAGCTACAGTTGCCGCCATTGTTAGAGATCACCACTGCCACACACCTCGGCACTGATTCAAAGAGACTTAGGATATGTTCTTGGGATCCAGCAGACCAAACAGCTTCCAAATGTAGTCAAAGTTGATCTGTAATAGAAGCTGGAGATATAACATAGGTTAATCGTTGAACAGCCATGAACCACATGTTTTCTATTGGTGAAAGATCCGGAGAGCGAGCCCGCCAGGGAAGCAATTCAATCAGGTGATTAACGAAGAACCCTTGGACAATGCTTGCCACGTGTGGTCACGCATTATCCTGATAAAATATGGCTGAGAGCTTTGAAAGTGCTCTTACATGGAAGGACAACTGGCTCCAACAACTCGGAGATGTAGCACTGCTATTTAAAGTACCAGCAATGCCAACTAGATAAGTACGAAAGTGATATCCAATGCCACCCCAAACCATAACACCAGTTCAGGGTGGCAGTGCATAATGCAGCAGCTATTCAGCATCCTCTCTCCACTGTGTCACCAGACTCAATTGCGACAATGTGGTGCAGACTCAATTGCAGACAAAAGCATGACTCGTCAGTATAGATGACTTCTTTCCATCGTCCATATCCTTCTTTCATCGCACCATAAATGATAGAGACGTCTGTGATTCTGCATCAAGGATAGATGAAGCAATGGACGTTTTGCGGACAGACCACTCTTCAGTAAACAGCGTCAAATGGTACGCGCAGACATTGGATGATGACTTACAGACTGAATGTGTGGCACTATGGTTCGTGATGTAGCTAAGCGATATGTCACTGCCATGCACACAATTTGCCTGTCATCACGAGAAGTGGTCCACTGGTCTGGATGAGACAGAACACGTCGTTCCATCGTAGCCTCCTGCGTCCAACGATCTCGTATAAGCATAGTATATGTTTGGTTTTGTCCACCAAATTCCCTGAAAGTTAATTCACAATTTTGGTTGGCCACAATCATTTCTCTGTCGAATTCGGATACTTGATCAAAATATGATCGCAGTTTTCTTTAAGACTTAATTAGTCGTTAAAAAAAAAAAAAAAAAAAAAAAAAAAAAAAAAAAAACACATAATTGCTGAAAATGACATTGTTGAAATCTTCAAACCTTACTAAGGCTCGCGTGATGTGAGTCTGCGTTTAAATTCTGATCATTTGCATATCTCACTTCCGCAAATGCATGTTGTAAATTTCATGTTATTTGCTTACTTCCTTCAGGGTGTTGCATTTACGGTGCCCAGCAGTGTACTAAGAAATTCTGCATGCAATTTAAGAATGAGTGGGAATTCAACATATTTAAGATTCAAAGCCAGGAAAATTTATCTATTTCAATAAATTTAAATAAGCTTTTTATTTTAATTAGAAGTTAGGTATTACCAAAAAACGTCAAATAAGATATTCTGTGATATTTTCTGTAAAAATGATCTTTAAATATTGCATAAATGATTAATTGTTTGGCCAATAAATCATGAAAATAGAAACAATGTTGACTGTAGATAAAAGTATAATCTATAATCAATGAGACATGACTTCTTGAAGAAACATTTCATCATAAATTGATTTTTATTCAGGAAATTACAAATATGCTTCTGATATTGTTTTTAGAAATATCCTTTTAATCTAAAAACGATAATTTTTCGTCACTATCAAGCTAGCAAAACTTTTTTAACGTGTATTTTCAACAACAATGAAATTTCACAATTACAAACAACAAATAACTGTAAATCTAATTAAAATTTTCTTAAATAATTCACTTTAAAGCAATCACTTTTTTTAAATTAACGTTTATAAAGCATAATTTTTAAACCTTAATTTATCAAACTTCTTAATTTAATAAATGTCCATAAATTCGTGACAAAAATTTAGTTAAAAACCCATATTTTAAAAATTCTATCTTGCTTTAAGAAATAATTTTTTCAGTTTTCACTCATCTTTTAATATGAATTTCGATGCAGAAACTATTTTAATGCGTGAAATATTTGGTTCTGGTTAATGAATATAATTATTGATTTTGTCATTTTTAAATGACAAATGTTAAAAAGGTGATAGGTAGATTTATTAACATTTCATAAATTCTTTTTAAAAACATAATTAAATTCTTAAACATTTTTGATTAAATAAAATAATGATAAATGAATTGATGAAAAGTAAAATGCGTTCTAGAATAAACTAAAATTATTAATATAATTCGATTTTTTTATTTCTTCTTAAACGTTTAATTTTCAAAGTGTGAACATTATTTTTCTTTTAAAAAAAATTCAAAAAAACAATATACATTTTTATAATTTCAAATTGGAAGTTTAATTACAATTATTTTCTTTATTTCTATATGAAGAAAATTTTATCAAAATTAATTTAATTTTTAATATTTTGTTTATTTCTCGAATTCAAATAAATCACTGTAACAAAAGGTTACTTCTAAATGTAAGTTAATGTTACTTCTAAATTCATAGAAGAGTAAAAATTATAATGTCTCGCTTTTAAAGAAGAATTTTCTTTTAATTATTAAAAACAAAAATTATATTTCTTACTATAGATAATCAAAGCAACTTCTATTAAATTTTCAAAATAACATAAACATAAACGGAGTTTTTGGATATTTCTCAATTATATCTTTCTTCTATTCATTTGGAATTAAATAATTCATGTGCCATCTTTTTTTATACAAAAAGATTTTTGTGCATTTCTTAGTTCAAAAATCTAGATAACTATTATAGTCTCTTTTTCTAGAGCCAATAATAGTTAGAACAATTATTAACCACCTAGTTACAATTATTTTAAATATGTATATTTATAAATTTGAATTAAAACTATAATTTTATATTTTTTATTTAATTGTAAAGTTTGATCATACATCAAAATCATATTTCCAACAATTATATTCCAAAATAAATTTTATTAAAAATAAATATCATTTTTAATAAGTTAATGATTTAAATTATAATATTTATTAAGTTAGAATAATTTAATTCATTGAAAAAATTTATTTTCATTTAATATTTTTTTGAATTTCTCATTAAAATTATTTTAAATTTAGATAATATAATAAATTCTTAAGGAAATTTAATAGTGTAAAATCTTTTTATGAAAGTGGTGTTAAGCTTTTATATTCTGTAAAAATTAAATCCCAATTTATGAATTTTTCTGTATTCCAACTAATATCGTTTTAAATTATAATTGTTAACAGATGATATATAAGTTTACATAATCGTTGTATCTAAGCAAATTAGTATGTAAATTAAATTTAATTCACAAAATAGTATTAATTCACATTCTTTGATAGAGAACTATAAAAATGCAATAAAAGTATCAAACATTTGATGTTAATAATTAAGATTGATTTTAGCATGTGAAACAATGTTATTGATAAATATACTTATAAAACTTTCATGTATCAAATATTATTTCATTTCTTCATTATTTACTAAAGCGGAAATAATATTCTGAAAAACTGTTACGCTATTATGAATAATAAGTAGACGATTAAGTATAATGTGTGAAAAAAAAGTTATGTTTTATAAATGTTAAGATAAAAATAAACTATGTTTCATAATATTATCACCAGATAAAAATAGCATAAATTTCATAATATATCACGTAATTATGATCGAACAGTGTTCGGCTCACACTTAAGTTAATCTCTTGGAACCAAAATGTTGTGAGTTGGTAAAAATTTATGAGCCATATTATAGAGCACATCATCCATAAATATTTAATTGCAACGAAAGATTGATGCAGAAATTGATGTTAGCTTCATACAAAAAAGAGGAATTGGAATAAATTTATGATAGTAGATATTGTCATCATAATTTGTTGATTGGCAAGTCCATAAACATTTCAATAATTGTCAGTAAAACTATTTCACTTCAAGCTATGTTACTCAGATTCTTTATTATTGTAGCGTTAATGTTTATTCGGCATCAACATATAATTATAAGATGCATATTGAGGAATTGACAGACCTATAATATTAATTCAGAGTACGTTTTTGCATAAGAAAATCGCTATTATTTTTAGATTTTTAATAATTATTTTAATTAAATTACGTAAAGCTATTAAAACTTGTTTTAAATTTTTGCAGATTATTCATTTTATCATATTCTCAATAAAAATATTTATTTCAGCAATTATTATCAATTGTAATTAAATCCAAACAAATAGAGTAAGAGATAAATCGTGAGATATGATTAAGTTTATATAAAGAATTATAACTTATATAACAAAAGGTATACGAGATGTATGGTAAATAAGTTTTTGAGAAACTGACTCTATGATAATATTTATGATAGCAAGGGTCATGCCAAAAACGATAGATTTAAATCAACATATCATTATATTGTGATAGTTATTTTCACTCTGACTAGAGTCTAGCTGCATGGCAAAAGGTAGCACCTGACACATTTAAGCTAGGAATAATGGCTACATTCCTCTGAAGGCAAAGTGTAATTGCGATCCTCCATCAAGAGATTTGACCAATCATTTAAGTTCCACATATTTTTTCTTCCATACTCATTTGGTTCTCTTGGATGATGTGATCATCTAGTCCAAGAAAGAAGTGAGATTAATTGCTGAAAAATATGCAAGTAATAATAACTATGATAATTGTCACTATGAAAGATCAATCCACCGATGTGGTTGGATGAAAGATATATATCATAAAAGCCAAAGTGAGGATAATTTGGTCAAGCATTTTGAAATAGTAAAACTAACTTGAATAGAATGGATGATCCTTTATCACGTTTTATAGTGAGCAATAATTATTTAAGGACAGCTAGGTAGTGGAGCACTTTCATCTGATCTTACTTCATATTTAAGTACCTTGCCCTTATATAGCCATCATTTCAAGGATAAATACGTTACATCAACAAATGTTTTTACGTTTTTCGCCAGCAGACCTCCCTGTACCTAGCTCAAGATGAGCTTTACCAGTTTAGGTAGAGGTTGCTGGATAATTTATTTTAGTTGCTAGCACGTGTCTGTTGTTCAATTAATGTTGCTAGAATATTGCTGGACTTATCCATCTATCTTTTAAGTCAAGCATTCCATCTGCACGATCATGTTTAAAGTCAATTAGACAGCTATATGATCCTCAACAAAGTGGTATTAGCATTAAACGTTCCTTAGGAATCTATACAAATATAGTGGCGCTGACGAACACTGGACTGCAAAATTTACGGGTTTACCTTTAGTAGAAAAACTCGACCATCACCAATTGCTCATTGTTTGAAGCCACGGTCAGGTGATCACTACACCTGAGCTACTACCCTCCTCTCCAAATCCATTCCCCACTCTGGCCCCCATACATTAACGTGTATACATCCCCAACCCACAAATCTTCATTAAGCTCGTGAGTGAGAATGTGATCGCCCTCCCAATCACTGGCTGGGAAAACTATGCTCTACTTTTCTGGTCTTAACGGGAAGCGACGTGAAACTACTAAACCCTGGACTTCTTCTCTAGAAATAAGAAAAGATTTTCAAAACTTTTCTCAGCTGTTATTTGATTTATATCAAGTAAATTGTGAAGAAAAAATGCGCCCTTTGTTTAGAATTAAAGTTTATTTACTTTAAAAACTCATTAATTTGCATGTTTTGTATATAAAAAGTTCATAAAAATTTCATAAACTCATAAAAAAAATGTTTAGGAAATTATTATTTTATAAAAAAGTGAATATTTATACAAAATTCTAGAAGGCTAAAACCGCTAGCTTTTATTAACCCTTACTTCCTTTAAAAGTTTCTATCCTAGATTTCAAGGAAATATTGCAATTTGAAAAATAAGGATATATACTTATTTACTTAGCTTAGTTTGAAATTCTGCTTTCCGTTTTGTAATAATATCTTAAATACATATTAGCAAAAAGTAAATTATAATTGGTGAGGACTGCTCTAATATTCTCTTTGGTAACAAAAGAATAAAATATTGAAGTTAGAGTTCCCTTTATTTACATTAGCATGCATTTCAAATCAATGTCATTTAGGAAATCATAAACACGTTGTCCACAATAAGCAAATAGAATACGTTTTTAAAATATCTAAAAAAAATAATTGGTAATTTTGTTTTAAAAACATTTTTACTCAAAAACAGAGTGGATCCGAAGCTGTACATATTTTTTCTATATCGCCAAAAAACTCGTTTATAGACAATTTTAGAGGAAATGAATGGATCTATTTCCTTTAAAATTGTCTGTAAGCGAGTTTTTGTTAAATAATTTAATATTAAATAATTAAATATATATTTAAATAATTAAATATTTATTTAAATAATTAAATATTTTCCGGTGTTTTGTGAGTATCAGGGTATAAATGACTCTACAGTAAGTTCAAATTAGCATTAACAAAAATTTAAAACTATTAAACGCGCTCTAATCAAAACTTTCATACTGAAATACTGTTTACTTTTAATATAAAGTAAGGACAAATATCCCAATATAATTTCCATTCCATACCATTCAACCCTTGTCATCAGAAATCCATCAAAAGAGGGTAACGACTTTTTTCAAACTTTTCCAAAAATAGTTTTATTAATAAGGTATAGATAAATTAGTAAGCAAGCGAGCAAATAGACAGAAAATGATCAAGAATAGAAAATATTGTTTAGACTTTATGAACATTCTCATGATTGCATCTGAAGATCACACCCGTAATCTGTAAAAGTTTTTGTCATATTTTCTTATTAAAGAATACGTCCTTGAATTTCTCCCTAATAATTATGTCTGTTGTGTTATGAATTGGCTTTAATTAGCCTAAAAAATAAATAATTTATTGAGATTACATTCACAAATTCTACCATTAATTTCATTTTTTATAACAACAGAATGCAATTATTTATTGAATAAAGTTGTCCTTTTTTAAAATTTGAGTCCCTTTAGCAGAAATTTTTTTAATAAATTTATTTATTTTAGGATATAATTTTAAAAATAATCTTAAAAGTAAAAAAAATAAATTTTGAATTTAAAAATTGCATGTTTTAATTACAAACCAAGATTTCTTTTCTAAGAATCATACCAAGATTTAATATGTATTTCAAATGCACAATTTAACATAAACACAATCTTAATTAAATCTAAAACATTTAAAACTTATTTCAATTTATTCTAGTTACAAAATGTTGCTGAATTTCAAGCCTATACATTCCAATGTAGTTCAAATTATATATTCAAAGTAGGTATATGCTTATTTATTTTATTTGAAAGCGTTCTATTTACATTGAAATATATTAATTTATAACAAATAAATTGTCCTTATAAAAGAATAGAAAACATTTGAAAAAACTTGAAGAGATAAGATTTTAATTTTCAAGCGTGTTACCTATTATAAGAAGTATAAATAATCTAATAATACATCTAAGTTATTGAAATTGAAAGGCATGTAAAGACTTTCAGAAATTGAAGATCTTTATTTTTTTTTTTTACCATCTTTACTGTGCAGTAAAGAAATTAACTTGCTTATTGCAATACAGGAAGCCAAGGAGAGTAAAATCACAAAGAAAGAATATATAAGCATTGTACTAGTCTAAGTTATCCTATTTGGTTCTCAACTCTGATTAACTTTCTTGAAAATGATGATTATCTCTGTGAATACTGTTATCTTGGAATACATTGTAAGAATAAAAAGTTAGGAACATCTAAGCATAATTCACTCATTTATTTACAGCAGACCTTATGCTTATCATCGTAAATGGTTGTAGTGGTGTATAATTTTGTTTTCTTATAGTAAACAAAATTAAACATGCTACCATATTCATTGAAACGTCTTCTCTTTCAGAAGAAAAAAATATTTCATTTAAGATAAGGTATTTTATTACATATATAGGCCTCTAATTTACAAATCTTTTATCCTGAAATGATTACAAGCTTTTTAAGGATTAAAGATATATAAATTAGTATGAGATAAATGAGAATCCATTAAAATGCTTTTGTAATAAAAGTCGTCAGAATAATGGTGATCAAGTTTTACATTTATTTTTCTCTAGGAATAAAGCGAAATATTTTAATGTATATATTATTGCCTATAGACAATTGGGGTTTGTCTCTGTATTATACATCTAGATATGTTATGTGTGTTAATGTCTTTAAATATGGAATAGTTAATAAGCAATACCCAAAAATATATTTTAATTTACAATATACATTGTGTGTAAAATTTCACTGTTTTGATACATTAATTTATGATAGACAATTAAAAAATTTCTACTTATGTATACTAGACATAATGATTGATGTATAAAGAATGATCACCTAATATCTAAATAAATATTTTTGTTAATATTTTTATATTACATTTTTACAGTCTTACTTGTTTTAATTTATTTTCAAAATCCTGAAGATATATTAGTTTTTGTCATTTTTGAAATTTCATACATTTTTTTTTTTTTACATTACAATTACCAGTTACATCCTCAAGTTTATGAAAATATTACGAATGAATTCCTATGTAAACATTTTTGCACAACGGAGGAAAAACATTTCTCGGGACCTTAAGCTTATATAAACTTAAGCATTATTAGAAATACATCGGTAATATAATATTCAAATAAATTTTAATGAAAACAAGTGGTTACAAGTTATTTAAAGTCGATCCATCTTTGAAATATTTTACTCCAATTTAATTTAATACGTCACTGAATATAAGTGTGGGGGTTGTGGGGTGGGTGGGTTTCACAAAGCATCCATATTAATCGGCAAAATAACAAAGTCCTTCTGCTAGTGTAGTCTGGAAGTAGAGAGAAGGTTGCACGTTCAGGCATGACTTCTTTACCTAACTGTGTTTCAAAATTATGAAGCGTTTAGTAACAGGTGAATACCCAAACCCGATATCCTTAAGGAACTGCCCGGACTAACCTACACCACTCCGTATGTGAATATCATAAAAATGTTTCTATTGGAAACGAATTCTGAAAATGTTTATAATTTACCTTTGCCGTCACTTTGTTATAGTTATAAGCACTAAATTAAATTCTGGCTTTATGGGTAAATGTAACATAATTTCAATTATTTAATGCTCAGAATGGGATATTTACTTTACTATTATAAATCATATCATCTGTTGTAGAATGTGAAAGATTGTTGTCATAATATGACTTAAGTAGAGCATCAACAAATCGTTTCTAAATAGTATATTTTAATACAGTTGAATCCTTGCAAGGTGGTAAATAACGTTTATCTAATCATAAAATTAGTGTTTTAATTGACTTAGTTGTTCTTTTAATTACAAAATGTTTCATACATTGGCTTCATACTGATCTCTGAAGCAGCAATCTCCTCCTGTATTCAGTTGACATTCCATAATTAACTTCTACTAAACGACCTCTCCCAACAATTGAAGTGCTTATAAACATATCTATGGAGTATCTTTCGTATTAATGTTATCGATTCTACTTGTCACTTTATACATAATCTCTGATTCTAAATCTACGATTTAATTTTACTTTTATTTGCGAATCAAATTTGCTGGAAATATTTTATGCTTAGTATGTTGTAATAATTATAACTCAGATCTTTGCAAATGCATGTATGTTTTCTAATTAGATTTTAATTAATTTTTGAAAATATTTTATATACTGTTAAAGTTTATAAAAATATTAAATGTTCCTCTATAAATAGGATTAAAATATTTTTCCTTCACAAATCACGTGATAAAAACCAGGGAATCAATAAAATAGAAACATTAAATCAGTCTTCTAAATTTCTTATAATTACAAACCACCCAGCTTATTTCAAAGGACTTACAAGTGTAATTTTCAATTCGCGAATGAAGTTTTTTACCTTATGTTACATTTTTATTTTGAATGAAAAGTATTTGCATAAGAAAAATATTTTTATCTTTGATATTGATCCGTAGTATACTAGAAATGGAAGGAAAATGAAAAAAAGGGAAATGTATTTTTGAATTGAGAATGATATTTGATACTCATACGTAAAACAGAAATAAAGCATTTTAAAAAGAAATTCTCCAGCAAAAATATTTTTTCAAGAGGAAAAGAACCTTTTCTTGAAAGTCTCTTCTTTTCTCTTAATAAAATAAAGTTTGACTAAAGCAAAATTAATAAAAAATATATTTAAAATAATTTTTTTTTTTCTAAAATAAATCTGTGGTTGAATTTTATTTTTCAGAATTTCCTTCTCCGATCAAAAATAAATTGTGGACAAATTTACGATTAATATGAAAATATTTAAATTTATTTCACAAGTTCCCTTCTATAAATATTTATTAATAAAATATTACATTAAAAGAACGCAAAACTATTAGAAACTTTTTTTTATTATTAATATCAAAAAAGCAGATTTAGAAACAGTAAATTTAGATTTTCGTACATATTTTTACTTCCTTTATGTCTCTTAATTGAATCTGTCGTTTACCATTAATTTAATAAATTTCAATCTTTCAACATCGTGTAATCAAATATTTTCTATACTAATGGACAAACAATTAATTAATATACGTATTGATATATACATTGAATTTAGTAAAATTAATATTTTTCGGTTTTAGTTTGAAATGTAAATAGTTGTCACAAAACGATTTTAATAAAGCAATGAAAATTAAAAAAACAAATATTAAATTTAAAAATATAATCATTAATTATAGTTAATTTTTTATGCACTTTTTCAAATTTATTTTCCGAATGATCACATTATAATACACAATGAATGTCACAATCATATCCAAGACACACATATTTTGGATTACTCATGGCATTTTGTATATCTTTAAGGATTATTATGTATCTTCATTTAACATTTTTTATTGTATATATATGTATCGTTCCTGATTTCTGGGCTGTTCGAATCTGGTTTGGACATGGACGTTTCCTCTCTCTCTGTGTATCTTCGTCCTTTCTTTTTCTGAGATGATGGTGTGACGTGGGCAATGCCACTCGCCTCCGTGACTTGGTTCACAGGTACCCATAAAGTAACGCTAAATGTTTAGCATTTTCCGGCCTTGTTGTGGACTACGGGCGGGCCCAGTGCCCTACTATTAGGAATATATATATATATATATATATATATATATATATATATATATATATA
>JAPDSC010058981.1:0-45055 GCA_026290005.1 Latrodectus geometricus
TGTCAAAAATACGAATTAATAATTCGTTTTTTTGGCATAGCTAGTCAGTTTTTATCAAATTATATAATAGTTCTCGATTCTTACCCAAACACTGCCAGTCCTGATATTTTATTATCCTTATGTAATGATGCTAAAACCTCATTTTTTAATATTTGAAATCTTTAAAAAATTACTAATGATTCATGTTTTATTAGAGATTTTTCTAACAAATTGGAAACAAACTGGATGTTTCTATTTATGATCCAGAAACCGAATAAATTATTGCCTTCATTTTACAATCTATCATTCCTCTTTATTATCCAACATACTGCCTTATATTGTGTCTAGTAGGTTGGGTAAAAAGAAAACCCATTATATTTTTCATTCGATGGTTGTAGTATTCGATATCTCGACTGTAGTGATCGATATGTATCGATCATACAATCTCAGATTTATGCTCGTTGGAAAGATCATATTTCGCACTAAAAATAGTTTGCTGTTTTTTATTTGACCCGTTCAATTTTAAGATACAGAGTTTTAAAAATTGAAGTAAACAAAGAGAAAATGCAGTACATTTATAGTTTTTCTTTGATAAAGGAGAAAATACAAGTCAGGTAGTTGAAAATTGGGAATGGTATTTATAGTACCGATAACGTAACGGCTAATTATGCGTCATTTTGTTTTCATCAATTCCATCCAGGTATATCTGATGTTAAAGATGTAACTCGCACAGTTCTTCGTTGAAAATATAGATAAAAATTACAAAAAAAAAAAAAAAAAAAAAAAAAAAAAAAAAAAAAAAAAATCCGAAGTATGTTAACAGTGCAGAAGTTTAAAATCAGCCACACAAAACACTTCGAAATCATTTGTATAAAGTCAAGCAAGACATGTAAATGAAGCTTTGAAGTTCACGCAAAAATAATGGATTTCTTTTTCCCCATACTAACATTATCTCATTCCATTTCTCGCATTGATTTTTGCAACAGGAAATTGTCCTACATAGTCATATAGACAATATTTCTGGTTGGATAATGCGCAATATACTTTTGTACAATCATTCTTTGAATTTATTTATTAAACAGATTTTCTGCATTGCTGTTCAGCATTCGGCATTATATTTAAAAAAAAATTATTTCATTTCTTGGCGTGGATTTTTTATTTAATTTGTTGCTTCATTTCAATAAATATTCCACCTAGAGTTGCGAATTCATATGATTTTTTTGGTAATTAACAATGTACTAACAACACGATTAATTGATTTATGAGAACAAAATATCAACAACTGAAACAGCATTGTAGAATCAATCATAGATGTAGATTAAAATTCCTTGTATCTACTTATTGGACATAAGTATTTAAGTTAGTACATGCAATTAATGTTTAAATTATTCTTTCTATGAATATAATGTTCATGTTAAGAACAAATTAGTTAGTTGTTAAGATGAGACAAAGCATTGATTCAAGCATTCATTATGAGGAAAACCAATGTCATATGATTTAATAATGCATTGTTATAATATTTCATAGAAATTTAATGTGTATGTAGTACACAAATTATTTAATTATATCATTAACAATTCAGGGACATAATAAATCTCAAGGAATATATTACTTTTTAGACTTTCCATTGCTTTTTTTTATTTTTGGATTTTTAGATTTATTGCTTTTGTTTATAATTTATTTACATTTTTCTTTCTGTGTTACAAATAAATATTTTTTATATCAATATTTTTCTTATTGAAAATACCGATACATTTAAAAACTAACTTTCGTTAAAAATGCAGTATGTTTCAAAGTATTTTAAAATGAAAACCAATGATTTTGTGGCTGATTATTCCATGAATAAAAATAAGAGCTTAATCACAAGAACCGTGAAATCACTGGAAACTATTAAAATATTCAAGACTTCGTCTTTCACGCTAAATTTCATTTATCTTTTCACAAATAAAGATTATTAAAAAAAAAGCCAAAACAAAATATTTTTGAATCTAAAGGTATATTATTTAATGAGAAAATCCAAAATTTAAAATCAATAGTCCATTAATTGTAATCGAATTGATTAGTTTAGCAATTTTAATAGCTTCTAATATTGGTTTTCAAAAGTATATAATTTTTAATTAACTCGTGTTTAGAATAATATCCATTTTATTGCATATAATATTACTCAAATATAAAATATTCTAAGAGAAAACGTCTCTGATTGATTTAAATTCTACTGCCACTAAGAATATTGCAATATGAAAGAAAATAGATAGTGCTTCATCTTTTACTTCTCATGAATTCGTCCAAAATGTCTTATTTGCAAAGTGATTTAAAGGAAACATTTTGAAACTATAACTTCCAAATGACTACGTATATAATATTTAAAAAAAATGCAACATCCATTTGTTCTTTTTTAAACATTTACGATGTTCAGGTTTTGTCTTATAACATCAACGAGTTCATTTGTAAGAAGTAAACAACTGTGGAATATTCAAACGATATTAATATAATAAGTATACAAGGTTTATAGATGACCTAGTGATATGACACATTTCTTCAGCCGAAAAATTCTCAATTTCAATCCCTCTTCTCTTTATTAACTAGAGATAGATTTTGTATTTCTGACACATGTATGCACTCTATCTGGTTAAGTGCTTCGGAATTTTCAAGGTTTCCTCCTTTGCGATGGTGAATATGACCCACTATTTGTGAAACGTTCTCCCTGAAATCAATTACGCGGTGAACCTTAAAATGTCTCACAACAACTTTAAGAAATTTATAACACGGTGTCAAATAATTGGAAGAAAGTTCTAATCATTACAAAATATTGAAAAGAACTTTTAATTTATTATCTATTACAAAATTTTAAATATATCTCATTTATTGTCATAAATTTGATTCAAAAAACAATATTAATATAACAATTAAAAATTTAATAAAATTTTTAAATTAAATATTTAATAAAATCAAATGCTTTTCATTTAAAAATCAAAATATTATAATTAGAAATATAATTTAGTTTTAAATAATTCATTACCTAAGAAATTATTCCATATTTTAAAGTTAAATAGACATTTATAAAATGTTATGTTATCATTATCTTATTCTAAATCTTTGTAAATCACATTATTTTTTAATTTATTATTCCTCATTCACTTATGAAAAATGTGCTTATTTTCTACTTTGCCCTTCAAAAATATTTATGTTAATTTTTCACATTAGAAAATAAATATTCTCTAAAATTTTTACAAAAATTTATTTTTTCGAAAAAATAGCAACTAAAATTCTAAAATATTTAATTAAATGTAATTAATGGGTAATATGGTAATTAATTAATATTTTAATTCAAATGTTAGAAAAAGCAAAAACTTGTGTGAAAAGCGGGTTTCTAATAAGTGAAAAATTTTTGTTCTTTTCCGCATCTTTTGGCTATTTTTCACAGAAAAAATAGAAGATTTAATATTCATAAGTTAGCTTTATTAATGTAATTTAACAATATAAATTACAAAAATTGACTTTTGAGACTATTTTTAACAAAGAAATTTTCATTAAAATTACTGATTTATATTCTGTAACCGTTTTATTTATTTTTTTTTATTTATTTTTTTTTTTTGAAAATTTCCTGGAACAATACTTATACTTCAACTGTGATATCTTAAATCATTTAAGATATCAGTCTCGTTGATTCATAGAATTTTGATAATTCTGTCTTAAATAAAATATCCTGTTTTATTATTTTAAATATATAGATATTAAAAATTTTTGAATACCATATTTATGAAAAATACATTCCATTAATTTTAGCTGTTGCAAAGAAAGTTATTTCAATAAATGTCATTTTTATTCTAAAATAGATTTGTGGAATTAAAAATAAGGGAAATTTATTGATTGCTGATAAACTTTAAACGATGAAAAATTTTCAAAGCAGATTTCTTATATTTATTATTAAACAAATTAAAATGTAATAGCTACTAATAATTGGTATTAGTAGCTCTTAATTTACATACATATATATATATATTAATTAATGTTATGATGAAATGCTAAAAAAATGTCAGCTGATGAAAAAATGAAGTTCAAGATAAAAATCTTGTTTTTCATCAAAGATTAGCATTCCTCTTTTGAAATATACCCTCATCAATTACAGGCATCAATCAACTTTCGTACATAATTGTTTCCTAAACAGTTTGTGCAGATAAAAATTGTACTTCCAAATATTTTTCAATGTATATTTGAGTTTGAGAAAAAAAAAATCCTACAGTTACATTTTAAGTTCCTAATTTAGTTTCTCAGTAAAAGAAAATTAAGAAAAGTTAAATTTATTATATATTAGTTTGGGAAAAAGAAATCTATTATTTTCATGTCTTTTTCAAGACTTTATTTTATATATTTCGGATTTACTTTGTGAAAATGATATAAGCAGCTTCATGATCCATCTTTATCTCATGTGCAACTGTAAACATACATGTGTACTAAAACCATTTTTGTGATCTTATAGACGCTTTCGATGATGGGCCTACTGTGCGGGTTGCATCTTTAACATCAAAAATACCTATGCGTAATCCACAAAACTAAAATTGCACGTAATTGACTATTGGAGTATTGGGACCATTAGCATCATTTGCCATTACAGCTACCTGACTTGAATATTTATCTTTATTAAAAACTGTAAAATATGCCGAACATTATCCATGTGGACTTCCAATTTAACACCCAGTTACTCACAACTAAATGGAACAAATAAAAAACTGTAAAATAATCTTTTAGTGCTAAATTACACCTTTCCATCCAACATAAATCTAAAATTGTTCAATCGATAATTTTCATCCCTACAGCCAACTACCGATTAAATAATTGATTTCATTTTCTCCAAACTAATATAATGCAATTGATAAAACATGTTTAAGTGTTTTCGAGTATTTTCACCATAAACTTGTCAAAAGTCATTTAAATACCAAAAACATCTTTCTGTACCATAATAAAGATTTTTAAAGTATGCTACATCTCCCTTAATGCTCCTAGCTACTTGAAATACGTGTTTATCAATGAGATCACTTGACCATGATACTCAAAATGAGAGTAAGGAACAAGTAAAAGAAAACTTCAGTTAAAAATGCTTGACACATGAACAATAACGTGAATTCTGTTTTTGAAGTTTTGATTTCTTGCTGTGCTGCACTTTGTATTGCGCTTATAGTTATTTGAACGTTTACGTGTCCATCATGTTAATGCTTCACCTTTATCTATTTCTCCAGAATTAATTGAGTTACCCTTCTTTCTTTTTATAAAATAATGCTTCCAAAACTTGATGTTGTCATCCTGCCTACTTGAGTTGACTTCTTGTACAATCACATTTTGCTATCATATTTAAAATGGAAATGAGGAACAAACAATGAACTCTTGTTACAAAACTGTTTTGCTTAGGAATAAAAATTTTAGTGTTAGTTTGTGATTCTTTGCTGTAAAGCATTTTGTATTATATTTTAGGCTGCTTTTTTAATCTGTGCACACTTAAATGTAGAAAATTTTCTTCAAATTTTATAAATTTTAATTTATTAAATCCTACGCTTTGTTTGTGTTTTTATATGGAAAGCATTCATCTCTGAACTCAAATCTCTGGAACCAAGAATTTGTATATAGTATAGGATCGTATAGGAATATATACCTAGTTACCTCCTCCTACAGTGTATGAACATTCGGTGTGAAAGCAAAACTTTTTAACATCAAAGTTATATACATAAACATATTTCAAAATTTAAAATGAGAGAAATAATTGGTGAGAGAAAACAATGCGCAAAAATCAAGGGTTGATCATATATGAAACAAAACACGAACCTCTTTACCATACGAATGATTATAAGCATTTTAAGATTTTAAGTTGGGATCTCGGAATCTACATTAAATTCAAGAATAAGTATAAAGGACAATAAAATTATTTTAGACCATAGTATCTAACCACAATAATTTCTTTATCATTTTATATTTATATATATATTGTCAAAAGAAAGCTCCAAATTTGGATTTATTTCGTTTTTGATGAGATACGTTTCCAATTGTCTGTTTCTGACTAATAAAAAGCCGTTGCACCATGCCACTCGCATCTCAATTATGATCCACTGTCAAGTGACGGAGTCAACAGCTGAGATAAAATCCTTCTCCCGCTACACTAGCTCAGAGCCATTGGGAGGTTAACCATTTCAACAAATTTACTATTATCAGTTGCTTTTACTAAAAACGATGAATCCTTGGTTGCACAAGATGTAGAAGGTATTGCCACCTGATTAAGAGAGTAATTCATTTTACAATGAGGCTTCAAAATTATGTAGGCTAGATTAATGCAACATATTTTCGCCTGAAAGCTCCTGATAGCTGAAGTCATTCAACGCCAATAACCGTCTTAAGCAGATTACTGTCATGGGTCCTGATAAAATCTGAGCTAGTTACTTCTCTGAGCTTTTATAGCCCGTTAATAAGAAGATATTCAATAGTGCGATAGATTGACATAAGCCCTATCGGTATTATTACATTCTGTTTATTCAAATATCAAACAGGCTAACTGTTTTCCGATTGTAAGAGTGATATCGTTTCCCACTTGCTATGCAAATGGTGATATTTTAATTACTCTGAAAAATATGAAGTATGAAATTAGAAATTATTTATTAAATGCCAACAGATTTCATAACTTCAGTTATATTAGACGTTTTATGTCTCAATTTATTTTCTTCATTTCAGGTAAAAATCGCGTATTCGGTGGATCTCAAAACCCATTCGAAGACGCCAGACGGAAAATACTCAGAAAAGCGAAAGTGAAATCTCTGTGGATCACAGTTGTCATAGTGTCCACTTTCATCATCTGTTGGACACCGTACTACATCAGCATGATTATCTCAGTTTTCCTGGACCCGGATGAGCAGCTTGGACAGGACTTATCGGACGCCATATTCTTTTTCGGAAGTTCTACCGCAGTACTCAACCCCGTTATCTACGGGGCCTTCCATCTTACTAAGAAGGAGCGACGACCTTCGAAGGGAAGCAGCTCCAGATTCGAAGCTTCCGTAGCTCTGTCTACTTTAAAGTTGCTTCGTTCAGTCAACGGCAGATTTGCAAATGCTTCCCAGCGCAATGGCAAAAATGTCCACTCCAATATTGAAGTTTTTTAAACATTTCAAACATTCCATGAAATGGAAAACACTCAAACATCTTACTTGTGGATCAATGTGTAAAGATATGCAGTGATTTATAAGTTTATTATCATCACAATACTGGTTTCAGTCTCATTTATCATAAAAAATCCTGAGTGAGACCAAACGCATAACCGAAAATTTACTATGTGTTTTTCATGTACATAATCAATGGTTATTAAACCTCGATAACCAACTTTAGCATGGTAATACCGTTGTTGTTTCCTTTTTATCATAAAAAACTTTGATATGAGACTAAAAACATTAATCAGTATTTGTTTGCCATGTTTTTTATTGCTCAGAGAAAACATGAAAGGAATCTTCTTCACATGATTTTAATTTAAACTGATTGTGCAAAAATTCATATATTTAATTATGATTTTGTAATATAGAAAATAAATATACTTAATCGCATTTCTTTTTCATAAATAATTTGACATTTTATTTAATATGATTAATTTTATAAAATGTCATATGAATTCAAATGTAAATAAGCATACAATCAATTTTTGATTATTAATTATCGTCACAATTAACTATTACAATCTCCTTTGTCATACGAACTCCTGTGTGAGATTAAAAATATTACTGAATATTTTTTGAGTTCGCTGTTAAATTTCATGCTTTGAAGAACAAATAGTAAAATTCAGTTTTAGGATAAAATAGCTGTAAAAGATTTTTGTAGCTGTTAAAAGTTTTAGTTAAATAGTATAAATGTTTCCAGATTTACAAACATTTTAAAAAAATTTCTGGAAACAACATCCATGATCAAAAATGCTGCATGTTAAAAAATTGATTTAAAAAGACTTTTAATGATGTGCCAAGATTTTAATATCCATATAAACGTTTTCCAAATAACTTCACAACTCTAGCTTGTTTTGTATTTTTTTTAAATGAGATTAAAATGTATTTATATGATTAGAGTCACAATTGTTGGCAATAACAATGTACAAAGAATTTGGATTATTACGTTGTAATATAGGAATCCTATGGATTTATATCATATGGAACTATCAATTTAATATCACATGTAAAATAATATTCTGTTTAATGAATTACACTAAAAGGATTATTATGTTTTTGTTAAAATGTACTTTGTATATTTTAACAAAAAATAAATTTTGTACATTATTTGTTCATTTTTGTTAAAATATATTTTGTAAACATCATTATTTGTCAAGCACTAATATAAAATAATAACATTCTGTCACAAAATATCTCGTCTAATGAACATTCCGTTTTAGATCTTCACTTTTCTCTAATCACTGAAAATGCTAAACGTTATTCTCTAAGAATTTTAACTCTTAGATTGGATTATAGCTTAAAAAGCTATTTTAACGAAATTTTAATACTTAGAAAAATTATTATTCTCTAATGTAACACTGTGTGTGTTATACTGTAATTTGTATTTTTTCGGCTCATCAAGGGAAAAAAATATGCCATTTTACATTGTCTTTCGAAATATCTGTTATATTTGTGGTAAGCACTCGATAACATAGCTCAACACATATGTTTTATCGTAAAATGTTGATAATGCATTGGTCTTTATATACACATATTGTTGGTGTACATAAGTGTTTTATCGTTAAATGTTTGTGATTTTAATGTTTGACAAATTATATTAACTGTATAAGATTGACTGCTCAAAAATGATGTCTATCTTCAACAAAAATGTGTTTGATGTATATGAACTATAAATAAATGTATATTAATGTGTGTCTCTTTAGTGAAGAAATATTTTATGTATTTAGACTATTTTAATAATGGATAATACAAATTTCCAAAATAAAAAAACAGAGAAAAAACACTCTTTTGGTAATTTTGAAAAAGCAATGAAATATTTTTTTTTTAAGATATAACACTGAAATTAAATTCATTATAAAGTTGAGCTGTAATTTTAAGCACTAGGAAGTATAAGCAAAACAAATGAAGCATATATGAGACAAAATATAAACCACCAAAAAGGAATCAACCGATTACATTAAAATTTCGTATCCATAAATATTTTAATCAATTATTCAGATAATTAAATTTTGTTGTCCAATTAATGAATAGTACGAGTTGCAGCGCACCAAAACTGCGCATCCAGCAGATGTATATAAACGGCAGTTCTTAATGTGTTGTTAAAAAATTCTGTAGCATTTCGATTTACGATATTTTTCAAAGACTGAAAAAAAAAGCTTTACAGCAAGATTCGAAATCATTACAAGCAACTGTCAGAGTTTGAAAATCGTCATATCATTGTATTGAAAGAGGTAGGTTGGTTCAATTGGAGAATCACTCCTCAAATTTTGAAATGATGCGGTGATTAGAATGCGCTGGGTAGAAGGAGTGATAATGTCAGAGTTCACAGTCATGATTGTAGCTGTCGACCTAGATCGTTATTACAGGGTAATTGGCAGATCAACTGTCATGGCACCTCATTCGTCGCTCTAACTTTCAGACGGGCCACCCATACACGAGTATCCATCATAACCATTAATAAACGGCTCATAGACCATCTACAATTTACGCCTGTACACTATCGACCCAAATTACAGTGTTAATTGGCTTTATCAAGTTCAAAGGATGAAGTCTTGTGACGAATAGTTTTTAGCGAGGAATCCTCCTTCCAAGTAACACCAGATGATCATGGAAGACTTGTCTGGAGATATTCACGTGTACAATCTTGCTTTCACTATTGCATTTCACACAAGGCTCTTAAGCAGGAGCTCTGGTCTGGAGGGTCATTTTCTTTAATAGTCGATTCCTTTTGGTCATCTTTACAGACACACTTACAGCACAAAAGTACGTCGACAATATTCTCTTTTGTTTTTCCACCATCTCTTTTGAAATACGCTGAAATTATTTATCAGCAAGATAATATCAGACTACATATAACATGCGTGGCTCTGAATTGTCTTATTATAGCTAGTCAAACACTTCTTTGGTTAGCCATATCTCTCTCTTAAACAGAATGTCTGATATATGATGAGGAAGTGATTGCATCTATCTGGGCCTATTAATGAGCCCGAAAACGGAAGCAAATTTGGCAAGACATAATGCAAGAAATCATCCAAAGAGCCTTACCAGTCTATAACATGTCGTACGGCTCCTTGCATCCAGAGTCAACACTTAATTGAGCTCGTTCATTTATAACGATGTAACACTAAATTAAATTATTCAATTGTTCTGAAATTTTAATCATTTTTATTATGAGCATAATATTCATGTCCACTAATTTCTGTTTTTCCTGGACAATTCTTCTTAGTGCATTGATTTTCTTTCGATACAGAGAGTATTTTTCTTATATAGAAAAAGTTTTCTTTCCTTAAAGGGGCTAAAACATCTTAAAAGAATCTAAGGAAATACTGTTTGAGCACACGACGAATATCACTCTATAGCATTTATATATATTATGCATTTTGTGTATGTCTAATTTCTTTTTGTGTTCTGCAAAAGCTTCAGTGACAAAAGAAAGTTCTATATATTTCAAGAATCGTCTAAACCATATAATCTCAATGTCAAAAAATTTCGTATATTTTGCATGAAATTATTTTTATATGAAAAGAGAGTAAAGATGAATTTTTATAAAAAGTCTTCAAACGAGTGTTAAAGTCAACAGTGGCTAATACGGATTGTCTATAGAGTGTTGGGTGCATTTTGATATTGAATAATTCATAAAATGAAATAATTGAAATTAACGATAAGATGGACTCAAAATGCTTGACGGCTATTTTTGTCAATGGTGTTTCATATGTGCATCAGTTTTGGGATAGATCTTATGAAGACGATGATCCTTTTATCTCCAGGAGCGTTCAAGCACGCCGCCCTTCTCAGTGGATCTTGCGATTTAGATCCAATCTTTAAGTAATCAACATAAAATACTTACCCGCAATAAACATGTTACTTTAAGTTAAAAAATTCAGTGGTGTTATGTTGAGTGATTTGAATGGCAAAAGAATTAGAAAAATTCACCCAATCCATTTTTCTGGAAAATATTCAACTACAATCGATGGTACCATAATTAGCGTTGTCATTATCTTCAAGAGTAGTTGGAATTAAACACAAATTATAGTAAGACAGTGAAATAAATCGTTCAACGTAAACAAAACATTTCTTTCTATTCTAAAGAAAAAAGAGAAAAACATGCAGTTAATATTTACAAAGGAGAGGATATTCAAATAGGGAGAATAAATTTTCTTCAGTAGCATTTACTGTAAAACATATGCGTTATTCTGTATATAAATACAATAATGTTGCTTGTATCTTCACAATTTTAGGAATTTTTAAACTTTAAAATATGTATAACATTTTATAGACACCTGACATAATTTAATAGCCTCCAAGTTTGTTCCATAAGAAAATTCTCCACTTATACTGCCCACTTATCATCAAGTAGACTATGACCAGACAATTTTTTTTGTTACAAAATTATTTTTTGAATAATATGTAAGAAAAAATTGTAACGGACCTTTATATTTATTAAGAATTGTAAAGCTGGGATAGCTGAGAAGATAGTAAAATATAATTATAGTTTAAAGTAAATGAAAATATTGCGTTAAAAATGCTTCATCAAAATATCGATTATTTTAAAAAATATGTTTTAAATTTTCATTTCGTCATTTATTGATTTCTTCACTTGAAAACAGTCTTAAGAAAAACAGAATGACAATACAAAGTAAGAGAACATGTCAATGATTGAACATTTTACATGAGGCGAAATATTTCTAATTTACACATTACAAACTTTTGCATATTAATTACATCAAAGCAAAATACAAACGAGTCACACTTTTATTTACAATGACCTCTAATATTTAACGACAATCACACTTCCTTAAAGTTAAAATTTCTTTGAAGTAGTTTTGGAATTTATATTTTTATTTCCTTGAACACTCTTATAAAATAATATTAATCTGATAAAATGATTAATGGTTTAATGTTAATCGATTTAACATTAATTATAAGGTTTTACTTTCATTTATTTTCTCTCTCTCATTACTGTTATTTAAATAATTTACTTTTACTTAATTTCATTGCAATTAGTTTCATTAAATAAAATTACTTTCATTTAAGTCTTTGAGAAGATATTGAAATCCTGTTTAGACAGTACTTTTTTATAAAATCTCTATATAGACAGCCGCACCGAAAGACCAGGGACAGTACATAGTGTTAATGGGCTAACGTACAGGATGCTTGAGATAGATTAAGTGTTGTGGCCTTTTTTGCTACAGCATCTGTTCGTTCATTTCCATCGAAACCTTGATGAACTCTAATCCAACTAAACTGGATGTTGCAAGTCTCTGCTGGAAATTAGAAATTAAAGAGGGATATAGTCAAGGAGGCTTAGGAGACCTAATAATACCGATGGATTGCCAGTTCATGTTGTTACATGCAACAGGCTATTTTTTTCTCTGAGATCTATACTATAACCACCCAGTTGATATCAGTAAGCATCTAAAGAATTGTTCAACAGATACTATATTTTTTAATTTATTCAACTTTTAATAAAGCAGGAAAGTAAAATCTTTTAAATTAACATGTCCCAGAGAAGAAAATGTGTTTGGAGAAATGCAGTGACATACGCTATTTCTTCTCGATATTTTGATTTTCTATGTCATTTTCAAAACACCGTTTTGTTCTACGAAATGAGGTGTATCGTATAAATAATCTAAAACCAAAATATCCCTTCGCTATCAAATTGTCAAATATTGAAGTTGAGACTTTTTTCATATGCGTTATAATGCATTTCCGATCAGCTTATTTGTAAAATCAAAAACAGTTCGAGGCATTGAAATGTTTTTTTAAAAATCAAAGAAAGTAAATATCATTACTTAAAAATTACCATGTGGAAATTTAGAAAGAAGAGTGAAGCGATCATCTCTCCCCAACATTTAATCTTAGATAAATGTTGGGGAGAGATGATCGCTTAGATAGTAGATAGGCATTTTAAAAAGGGGGTAATAAAACACATGCTTTCGTACTTGAAGTGCGCGGAGCTTCGTTACAGGGTGTATAAGCAACTTTGCAGTGAAATAAATCACTGTTCACTGCATTTTAAATTATTTATAAACATTGTAACCAGATATTCGAAATGAAACATAATTTAGTCAATATCCAAAATCTTTTATTGTACTATTTTTCTTTTTCTTTATTTAACTATTCTATTTAGCCAGTTTTAACTGACTTATTTTCTGTTTAGCCAGTTTTTAACTGAACCGATGACGAAAATTTGTTGGAAGATAAACTTAATATTTTAATAAATTTTAATAAGGCTTACAGAACATGAGATATTTGATTTAATTTTATAAGTATATACATTTTCTAAATTGAAATTCACTCTCACGCTACAGAGATTTAAAATACTTTTAAATTTAAAATTATCAATAACATTGTTCTATAACTTTAAAGCCGAAATAATAAATTTTTTGCTAGAACTATTCTAAAATGCCCGTTAAAAACGACGGCTCGTTTCAAATCAGACGCCAAAAGAAAAAAATATATTTCCAACTTCTTATTCAAGTGAATTTAAAACTATTCCTAGTATCTTCATTTTCTCATGCCAGAAAACATCAAAATACCACTGAATAGTGAACATTTCGATTTAAGTTTCTCTTATTCGTAACTCTTGAAAACATATGATTCTTTAAGAAAAACAGATGATTTTTTTCTAAAAAGCATATCGTTTCAGCTCAAATATTTAACTCAATCTGAAAATGTTACTTCTGCAAACATTTTTAAAACTTGTTTTGAACCATGATTACACATTTTCATTACTCAATGATAAACTTTTCCTATACCTTAATTTATGTTTAAGAATAACATGTTACTTATTGTTATCGGATATATAAATAGCTATCAACAACTAGTATTTAGTTATATTATTATTTAAAATAACATTTTATCAAAGTAATGTATAACTTAACTACGCTATGATTAATTAATCAATTTAAAGTCTATGTAAATTTAAAAATTTTTAATGTGGGAATAACTAATAAATTATCATGCACCAATATATTATTATTAAGTATTATATAAGTTTCATAGCTTCAAAACTGTGTAAAATAAAATTATTATTACTTGATTATTTAAAATGACTAAGCAAATACCATTTCTTTTAGTTCAATGAATTTATAATATTATTTAAATTTTAAGTAAGTTTTAAAAAAGTAATTTTACTAAATAAACTATTTGCAACACAAAATTTATGTCTAAAACTAATCATTAAACAATAAGTTATCATTTAAAGTTTAGTTTAATTAACAGTTTTTATATAAAAGATTCAAAATGTTATTAAGCTTCAAAATTATATATTGGCATTTCAAAATTAAAAAATTTAAGCAATAAATTTAAAAATATATATAAATGCTCTGCAGAAGCTTCATGTTTAAATGAATGCAGAATAATATGACAGGTTGAAACAAAGCCTATTATTCTGAATTTGTACAGAAACAAGGTGTTTCAGCTTTTTATTCTTGAAATAATCGATAGTGAGAATATTTTATTTAGAAGTCAGTTGAATGACTAACACTGATCCCACTCAACATTTTAAAGATTCCTCTCCTTTCTTGGGCATGAATAATTGTTGTAATGTGAAATTCATTTCAGGTATTTATCAAATTATCCCTCGTGTTCAAAGACTGATTGAAGATTTACAAGCAAATAAACTTGACAGAATTCTTTGGCACCAAAACAAGTGTTATTTGTTAGATTTCCTTTACTTGAATTGAATCATCCAACGCTGTTATGTGGACGTTTCATATTTAAACGAATTCAAGATATCATTAAAAGGGCACTCTATGTTCTTCAGTTTTGAAATTGAACAAAAAGGACGTTTTGCATTTCATTCTTCAAGTAGGTAACACAGGCAATATGACATTGAAATTATAGCCAAATGGTTCATGCTTATCATTCAAGATTTCAGAGAGTCTATTCCCAACATGAATGTGAATATTTATACTAGTCATAATACTATTTTAGGTCTTTAAGTTCTTTCTTTGCGTTCTAGTATTGACAGAAAATTTATAAAGTGACCAAACTTGATGCTGTTATAACAGAATGAACGCTGATTGTTAAAATCTTTTACAAGAACATAGTATACTCCAATGTTGTTCTGCGGAAATCCAATTATCTATCTGCATTTTCAGACAAATTCAAATTACCACAATAGACAACGTCCTGTCCTTGATTTCTGGAGCTGCATTCCTAGTTGGATGTGTTCTGGATTTAGAGAGCGCTTCTGAGGTACTAGTCATTTTTCAAAAGTGTTGACTTATATTAAACCACAATGAGAATGTTTAGCTTACCATATAAAATTAGACACAAAAGAGTAATTTTCTTGACCTAACTATGTAATGATATTCATCTTATTTTTATAAATATTAAATGTTGTTAACCATATCTAAGCTTTTTTAGAATAATTCATTCATAAATGACATTTTGAACTACGATAGTCTCAATGGTAAAACAGAGCACTTAAAATCTATAATCACTTTGAAAATGATATTTGTAACTTTATAATGTACTATTCAAATGATTATAATTCACCGATAAGGTTTTATTATATTTGTCAAACATTGCGTCATAAAATATGAAATGCCATAATAATCCATTAATAATTTATTACAAAAATAATCAATATGAAAACTAATCAATATGAATAATGAAAAGTCAATGTTATAAAACTAATCATTATGAAACTAAGTAAAATGATTGACATTAGTGATAAATCTCAAATTAAATTAATTCTAATTTTGATCTTATCCATTCCTTTACATTACATATTTTAGTATAAAAAAGATTGAAATTAAAATTTTTCCATATGATTGATCTCTTTAATAACTTCAATCTGCAGAACCTAAACACTTTAATTTACTATTCAAATATTTGTGTTACAAATTTGAATTTTTCCATAAATTTCTTAGGGCGTTTAATCAGTATGGTAAATATTATTGATACTTTTACCATATAAAAATTTGTATCGCGATAAGTATTTTCTACCAATATTTTTAGTTCTCTAAAATAAAAAAAATTCATACTTATAAATAAATATATTTTGGAATTTGACGTACATAATTTTTTTTCTAAAAAATCTAACATGTTTTAAAAATCATTATTTTTCACCAGTTTTTTACTTTAGTTTTAAAGTTAATATACGTCAATTTTTCATACAATAAATATTGTTTGTCATTATGCTTTTATGAAGCAATTCTTTAGATCTCCTCGACAATAAAAAGTTTTCTGATGTTGATTAAATATAATTTCTTTACATCATTACTATCATAAAATTATAAAAATGAACTAATTTGTGTATTTCATAAAGCATTATAAGTTGTATATTTATGTATTATATAAAAAAATTAATTTCATTAATTTTTAAAGTTATTTCAAATAAAAATAATTTACAAAAACTTTTAAATATTTGAATGCTTATCAGACTGGTCCTTTATATATATATATATATATATATATATATATATAAACATTTTTATTCTTTCATGTTTGTGTACTGAATAACATATAAAACACCATTTGTTTCTTAATTCATGCAACGAAAAATGAAATTGTTAAAAAGCTAATTATTTTATGTTAAGTACTTCAAATCTTTTCCTACGTTATTAATCTTTTTAACAGAAATATGTTTAAGAAATAAGTAAAAATGTGAAATTTAAAACCCTGATGTAAACTGAACAAATTAGATGTAAACTCAAAGAATTAGTTACAAATATTTCCGAAAGATGTCGCTTACGTTTTTAAATCTGTAATTATGTATGGCTGAAGTAGAAATAGTAAATGATAATCTCTTTTTCTCTCTCCTCTCAGTATTTCAAATAACATATATTACTTGTTGATACATTTACCACACATCGTGTTGTTATCCAATAATGACAAAAAATCATATTGAATTTTTTTACTGCTTCCCTAACAAAGTATTTGCTTCATTTTAAATTGATTAAATATTTTCATTAGTAATTGCACTTTAAAAATATAGCCATTAGTGGATCATCCTCAAATGTTTAAATAGGTGAATGCTAAAAGCTTACGCAATTAGATTTTCGTAGATTTTTTTCACGTAATTTATTCCTCTTCATTATAATTTAACAATAAAATGAATAAAACCAAAGATATTAAATAAATGACATAAATTTTCTTTTATTGCTTTTAAAAAGAAAATTTTATCTTTTATTTCTCTGTTTATTAAAATATTCTAAGAGTTTATAAACTTTTCACTTTTCTGATATAAAGATATTAAACCACAGACATAAATTTTCTTTTATTGCTTTTAATGAGAAAATTTTATCTTTTATTTATCTGTTTATTAAAATATTCTAAAAGTTTATAAACTTTTCACTTTTCTGAAGTTAATAAACAATGCTACAAAACTGGCAACACATAATTATCCATTTAGACGGTAACCACGATAAGGAGACATTAATTCTTGATACTATGAGAAGAATTTCATGACACTGTTATGAATTGTTATAAAAAAAGCCTTAAAAATTGTTATAAATGTTTCCAAGAGATAACGCCTAGATTATCCTACTCTAATCATGACACCTATATTTTGAAAAGTGGGCTTATTTCACTTAGGAACTGTAGTTTTAACAGGTATGTAGAGAACATAAGTTACGATACCAGATACAAATAGAAAAAATAGTTTCATGGATTTTAATTTATAATTACAGAGTATTTTTTAATATGGACACAAATAATGTTGAGATTTTTGTATATTGTTTTTTTATTGATTATGTTATAAATCCTTTTTTCATTTTGAATGATCAATAATTTCCAAAATTCTCATTTTAGTTTAATAGGGATTACAAAATAATCTACTGATGCTTTATTCAACCTTATTTATAACAAGTAAATCTTATTTATATTCTATGAAGAGAAAAATTATTGAAAAGAACATACTATATATAAACAATGGTTAGGTTAATATCTTAAAATGAAAATTAGATATGTGAAAACGCAATAAAGACTTCGATACAATTATAATGAAATGGAAATTATGTATATTTTTTATTAAAATTAAGGTAATTTTTAAGAAAAACATGTTTTTTATGTAAAAACACGAATTTTTTCAAAAAAAAAAAATATCGTGGTTTTAGTAGTTTATTTTAAAAAATAGTGTTCAAATGATTTTAGCACTGTTCATCCAAAACTTAAGGAAAATTTCTAAGAAATCAAATAAATGTGAACAATGTGTACATAAGAGTTTCAATTATTTGCTGTTTAATTTCAAATTTAAATGGTATTTTATTTAAAGCTTTACGTATTTTATCAAATTTTAAAAGTTAATGGAAAATTTGGTAAAATCTTAATAATATAAGAAATCTTATTAGTTTAAGAAATTGTGTTTTACTACTGAAACACTTTTATAAGTTTTTCAATTATTTTAATATTTTTTTATATTTTTCAGCATTTCCAATACCAAGCGTAATTTACAAGTACTAACTCACTGAGTTTGGATGAAGAACTTTGCAATAAACCTAAAATTACTTTTAACCCCAGAAAACAGTTGAATTTGTTTTTGGCAAAAAATATAAAGTGAAAATATATTTAATTTTTTTTTCATTGCTCTTTTAATAAATAGATTTTATATGAATGTTTGACTTCTATTTTTCCATTTATGACACTATTGTAAGAAAATTTACTAATTTATTGCTAAACTATATCTGACATTTAAGAAACTGTTTATAATTTTCTCAGTTGAGATTAAATAAATGTTTAACAATACTTAAAATGGCTTAATTTAAGTAATTATTTGACATGTTACTTAAAAATTCCTTAAAAGTATTCAGCAACAATGTTTTAATAATATTAAAAAGCCAAATCATATAATTATTGATTTACTAAGCTTTAATTCTATTCATATGAAAAGTAAATTTCGTTGTCACGACCTTTTATTACTGGCAAAGATTAAAAGAACTCAACTTGCCCTTATGGTATTACACAATTTACAGGATTCCGAATTTGATTCCAGCCACTGTTCAAAAACTGAAAAATGGTTTTCCCTTCTATATGCTCGTTTATTGCGATGATTTGAGATAATTTCTGTTGGATGATCAAATGGATCACAATAGATGCTAGATTAATGATGTACATAGTAACGATGAGATTGCTGTGGACTGGTTACCGTTCTTATTATCGAAAGCTATTGAGCTCGAACCACCTGTGAAGCGAAGATCTGTCTTGTCAACTATAAAAGTAACAGGGGCTTGTTAAATAAGTCTTGGTCGTGATGTTTTCGAATTGAAATAATATTTTTCTTGAAAGCAAGGTCAAATATTGGGCTCTACATTCTGACTTCATTTGCCCAGTCTCTGACGGGTGGGCTTGGAGTTGCCAAGTGTCATTACTAACAACAACACCGCTAGGTGATTTTTCTATAAATCAAGGAGACTCTCACCTGATTACTTCCACCTACGTGGTTGAACTCAACTCTAGGATAAATACAGGGAAGTATGCCGGTGCACATACATAGTTGCAGCTAACATAAAATATGACAAAGTAATAGAAGATAAGTACGCAGAGTGTTATTGATCACCACCTAAAGCAGATGAATATTGCACTTCTACATGCACGTTGTTGGTTAACAGCTTAGGGACGCTTCTTGATTTTCCCTTTTGTAATTATTATTGTGTTTATCTATAAAAAATGGTTATTATTCATATAATGTTCATTATAATCTTCAAATTCTTAAGAAAGAAATGCTAATTTAGAAATATATTAATTGATGGAATTTATTTTTTCTAATTGAAATAGTACTTTTCTATAAAATAATTGGAATTTATGATATACTCTTTTATGAATTGGGAATTTTATAAAAGTATTGGTAAATGTGATGTAAATTCACTAATTTATCACGTTTAAAAATGTTTTGTGGTAATGAATAAACCCGTTATTATACATAATAATTGATTTAATCACATTTACCATAATATATTTATATTAAATATTTAGGATGTATGACGTTATTTCCATTTTGAACACATATAAAGTGGCTATAAAATTAATGTGGATGTAAAAATATAGTATATATAAATTACTCGTCATTTTATGATGAGTGTCTTTAAGAACCATCTCATTTTAAAAACCAAAGGCATTCTAAAAAAATATTATATATATTATATATATAGATGTTATTAAAAAAGTATTATATATATTCCTAATTAGTAAAGTTAGAGATAATTAGTCACTTTAATAACGAAAGATTTGTTATTTTTAAAACTGATTGTGTCAGACAGTTTGCATTATGATATTAAATTTGTTTGGAAATTATGATATAATATTGTAATTAACGTTGATGATATATTATATTATTTTTAATTCCAAATTTAAAGTTTCATTACGGTATTCAATTTAATCATGTACTTTAACTCTAAATATTTCGAAATGTTAGACACACAATGTAACTTCTTCAACTGTCATTCAGTTGTATAAAATATGGAAATATAGCAGTTTTATTTATGCGACATTGCTTTAAAGAAATGTAAGGCAATTCAGAGATTCAAATCTCATAAATTCAAACTTTCAAACATTTTAGAAGAGGATTTAGCATTCCAAGTTTGGAAAGACTGAAAAGCCTTAACCAATAGTTTGCCAAAGTTTTGTTTGGAAATGTCCTTTGGTTCTTCACAAATGTAAGCTCAGAAATGCTTAAATTTATGCTTTCACCATCAAAATCTTATTTCTTCTGTGAAAACTTAAAAAGAAGTTCGTTTATTTCGATAATTTATCTCTTCTTATAAAAGAATTCAAGTTTTGAAAAAAAATCTCTTTTTTAATTATGCCTATAAATGTTTCCTGATTTTTATCTATTATCTTTTTTCATCAACAGTGTAAATTGCTTTATGTTAAAGGCAATTAAAAAGACTAAAAATTTTCTTTTAAACACATTACTTTCTAAACAAGTAATGAGACTTTGTCAACAGATTAATAAACTTCATTAAAAAATCTGCTTAAATCAAATTTATATATGACTTATTAAATTAACTAAAAGAAGCATTTTATCAATAAAAACAAAACATTTTTCTGATCGCAGAAATATTTTCCAGGAAATACAAATGGCGATTCAAACACAAATATCTTCCTATATTCTTAAAGAAAAGCAATTTCTCTCTAAATTCTTAGAACAATTATTTCGTAAATTTATTTTTAATATTTTTTCTTTTTATTCCAATATTTTATAGAATTATTTGTTTGCCTTAGGAATACAATCTTGGGAAAATCTACTTCTACAGGGAAAAGTGCTGCAATTCATGTTTTTAAAATCACATATGTAAAAAGATTTGCAGTTTATTACTTGTGTTATTTCTTATTGTACCGTATTTAAAATTCAATTTCAATATGTTTATATGTTCAATCTTTTGAAGCAGATTTTTATACTTGATGAAAAAGAACAATTTAATATTTGAAGCTTTAAATTCTAGCTTTTGTATCTTGTGTTTTGTTAACCAAATAATTTATTCCGTAGATTTTTCCCCTTGGATTTTGCAATTTAATATACTTGTAAATATAATCTTGAATAAAAGAAAAAATTATAATATTCTTCAATTGGCAAAGTACACATATAACTCTTTCATGTAGTCATTTAATATATAAAAAAGGATATTTTAACGGGATAACTTAAAATGAAATCTTGTTTTAAAATTTACTTTCCGTATTTTTAAGATTAATGTTTTAAATAGTTTCTAGGAATACTGAAAATTGCAAGAAAATTCATCTAACATTTAATTAAAAGTTAGAGATTGTTTAAGGAAGTACTCATATAAAAATAAAGAAAGAAATGTTTTCTGAAAATAAATTATTTGTTAAGTTTATTAAAACAAAAGAAAGACATTTTTTACAATCACTGGAGCTTAACACAAATTGCCTATTAGAAAAAAAACTTTCGAAAAGCATTAAACTTTCACGGCATAGGTTCATCTTGAAGAATTTTGGATAGACAACGAGTCTCACTCAGCAGTGGTAAAGCATAATGCCCGAAATATTATGCTTTCAAATGTTGACTGGAAAGCGTATTTCACATTGATGAACCTAGATTCGCACCCTGTAATTACTGAATAAGAGAAAATGGATGTTACGCTTCCACTTTTGCCTGCATAACAGTGGGACTGGGTGATTAGAGAATTTCAGGGTTTTCCCTTCACAACACATAATTAGAGAGAAATTTCTATTAAAAATTCCTTCCAAAATATAATGCGCAGTGGATTTTTAAGGAAACCTTACAATAAATTACACCCATTTGGATCTCCAGTTTGCCATGTCAAAACACCCAACATGATATGTGCTTGTGGAGAGCAGAAAACCAACGTATGCATCATGTCGTTGAATTGGGGTTGAGATCGAAACCGATATCGTCGTTGAGAAAAGCAAATCACTTCTGCAGGGAAACTTGGTGGCTAATCATTTAGGCATTTTGATGCTTTACTACAAACAATCTGTACAAGAAGTTTTTGTAAGGCTTTTTACTATGCATCACATGTTATTACTACTGAAAAAATATTGCTCAATAGTAATTAATATTGAAAATTTTTCCAAATTGTTTTTATTTTTAATGTAAAAATATTATGTAACAATTTATTTAACCACTTAATGGGATTGTTGTGAAGGATAAAAAATCATTACATCACTAAATGAATAATTTCCATATCATAGATTTAAGAGAGCCAAGTTATTGTAATCTTAATATTTTGCTATTGATGCGCAGTATACCTCTGATGATGTGCAGTGGACGCTATCCGGCACGAACAGTATATAAATTGTCACGTTGAACATGAAACATCATTTTTGTGATCATATTTGTGTGCCATGGTAAAGACTGCTGAGGTAAATGAATTTGATAACAGACAGATTAGGTAGACTTAAAAAATTAGTACCAAATTCTGCAAAAAGAGCAAGCACATTGGCTGATTTAGAACAATTGCTATAAATAGCTATGTGAAGTAGACAAATGATGGAGAAATACTCATCTCTCTGCAGATGCCCCACAGCTGGACATCCCGCATCATTAAATACACTAAAATTTAGACATGCCATTGCATAATAGTTAAATAGGACCAGAAGCAATGGCCCATTGAAGACCGAATACAGTAAGCGTTGATACAGAAGTGTTTCTAAGCATATGAGGTGGTGATATTTGTTAGTGTATATCACCGATCTTATTTTAAAAGAGCGAGTAATTTCTGATATTCTGTATCGTTAGTGATATGTGTACATCCAATATTTTAGTGTTTCGTCGTTTTTAAGAATCTCTAATTTAAGAACGCTTACAATTTTATGAACTAGTTGTTGTTCTTTAACAATGTCCAAAGACGCATAAATTTAATTCCCACTTACGTACTGAAATTTTGGCAAAAAGATTTTTGTAAATTAATTTTAAAGCAACTTCCATTTGCACAATTAATTTTTATTATCTAATTTTTACTGTTTTCTGTTTTATGGTTGAGAAATTTAGATTGACAATTTTATCGGAAAATCGTAAATTCATTGAGATATCTATAACTAAGTATACTGTTGATATTTAAATATAAGGTTTGTAGAAAGTCGAGTGAAATTTCTTACTCCTAATGTAACTTCCTGTTTCAGCCCTGTGTATCAAAGTATAATCAACAAGTTCAAGTGCAAATATCGCAAGAAACTTTTGCAAAGAAGATTTTGTCTTAGGTTCAAATTGAGAATTAGATATTCTTGTCACTAAGCACTTAAGAGTCATGATCTTGACAAGCCGGCCTTATAAAGAAGCCCCAGTAACTAAAGACCAAGAATCTTACCTGAGGATTAGCATAAGGATGAGTCGAACTTAAGCAAAGAAATCCATAACAGAATTATATTTCATTTCAAGATTTTTTATTTTTGTACTAAATGCACTTAGTACATATAAAGTAAAAAAAAAAGTATCTCTGTTGATTAAATGATTAGGAACATGAAGGAAAATTTTTAAAAATATGCTTTTATAGTTTTCAAAAAGAAAAAAGATAAGATATTACTTTGTCGGATTTTCATTAATAAAATGAAAGAATTATTTAAATATGAATTTTACTTAATGTGCAGAGCAATCTAAATATTCTTCCAATAATATTCTCGATTATAATACAAGGGGAAAGCAGTCAAGTAAAAAAAAAGCTAGTTTTAAGATTAAAAATATATTTTTCAATTTTATGAATTTTTTTTTTAAGAACTATTTTATTGGTCTCTGCGAGTTCCGGAAAACGAGCGTCTATTGCATCTGTCTATCTCTATCTCTCTCTGTATATATATATTATTACAATAAATGACTAGATAATAAGAAAGATCATACAAAGATAAATATAGTTATACATAAAGTATTCATATACGATACATTTCATTTTATTTACATTTAAGCATTAGAACTGGCATAACATACCAAAACTATAATATTTATATCAGTCAGAAGAAACTTTCAATTTGAAAATTCATTTAATATATTTATACTATAAAACCAGTTGTTTACATGTTAATTTTTATTGATGTAAAGTTACCTTAACTGGTACACTTAAACAAACTTTTAAGAAAATTACAATCATAAAAATATCATTAATGAAAGTTACTTACGTTTGTTTAAATTTTAATGATGTTCATCAACAGATGAATTTGTGAAACAATGCTTTTCTTGGAAGAGTTGAACTGATGACATTTGTGATGCTTACATGATTTCATTAAGCATTTCCTCTAACCTCTGATGAAGTCATTTTCGGCAGCTTTATCCCACCCACACATTAGAGATAACGAAATCAATATTACATTAAGACTACTTCGGAACGTAGCACATAAAAGAAACAAATATTTGAGCGTAGAAGGTTAAATTGTGGGTTTAAGTTCGACACTAACAGATAGAATGGAGCTTCCTCAAATGATTTCCAAAGGAGATAAGGGACTTTTCATGGCAGGAAATAGTGAGACATTAAATAGCCATAATTGCGAGCATTTAAACAACATTAAATATCACTTAAGCTTAAACACATCTATTTTCCATGAAATATGCAGAGCAAATATGCATGTTAATTATTTAAATAAATTATGAAAATATAAATTGAGAAAAATTAAAAAAAAATAAAGTTGTTTAAAATTATGTTTTTAATATTTTACTTTGCATGATATAAAATTAAATATAGAATTATATTTCCTTGCTAGCCAAAACAATTTATATTTCTACTCGTAATCTTAAATTAGAAACATAGAAAACAGGTACTTCTTAGTAAATTTTTAAATGTTGAAAAGTTTTACTAAGTATTAAAAATTGTCTATTTGAAATATGTTTTTATTCAAAGTGTTTTACTACAGTTAGTGAAATATGTTATTCCATAGTTCACTGAATAAATTAATTTAGAAATTTTTGGAAGGTTTCAAAGGAAAACTTTGTAATTTCGAAAAAATATTCTGTTTGAATTTAATTATTAAATTCATACATTATTTCTATTATTATTTTCATTATCATTATTAAATTCATACATAATATTATTCAATTAGCTTACAAATGAGACATTTTAATGCTTTACATTTTAATAAATAAACAAAATGACAGCATGAATAAAAAAACATAGAGCATGATTCAATCAATTATATTTAACAATCAACATAAAAATAGGATTCTTCTAGGAATGAAATGAAATGTCAGGATGACATCAAAACGGAAGTGAATGTTCTGAACAGTGCGTCAATCAAGCACGAAAGAGAGAATTCTACTCAACTGTCAATATTAGCTTTTGAATGATAGCTTGGATCTATAAAAATGCATTGTTGTACAATGGTGTCATCTGTTAGCACGAGCATGTTATTATCCAAATCTGGACATTTATTACAGCCATTAAATATTTTTCAATGCAAATGAATTGCGTCTAGTAATTTCAGTTATTTAAGTGAAATGATTTTGGTAAAATATTTAATTCAAACATACCTTTTTCTAACTATTTATGAGAAAATTTATGATTTTTTCAAAAATCAAAATTACTTGACTGCGATTCAGGTAATTATTTATCAAATGAATTTTAAAGATTTTAATGGAATGTTATAGAATAAGATATTTACATGAAGTATCGAAAAGAATGCTAACAATTGGACATTTTATGGTTTAATTTATTAAAAAAATTATTAAAAAGAACAAACAAAATGAAAACAAATTTGCGAACTGCAATGAATGGGTATAAAATGAAGAATATTCATCTAACTAAAGGTTATACAAAAATAGGACGCTACAAATTTTTTATAGAAACCTTTAATTCCTTAGAAAGATTGAAAGAGCATAATAAGTGCTTCAAAATAACAAGTTGCTTACGTTAAAATCTTAATGTATGGAATTAATACAAGGATTGCAACAATGTACATAGCTCTCCAGAAATAGCTTAAGGTGATCACTGAGAAGAATTTGAAGAAGTAATGTCTGTTTGCCATAAATGTAGTCTCATAAAGTAATCTTGTTAATGGAGATTGCTGTAGTAACAAAACTATTCGTTTCAAATACTGTTCAGAGTGCCATGATTTAGTAATACTTAGGGTAGTATTTCATGTTATTTTCAGAATTCATTCAGTTAAGAATTAACAAACACACATAGATTATTTGGTAATATATATTCACATGATAGATAGAGACTGAAATATACAGTTAAAAAGAGTATAATCTCCAATGTCCCGGATAGAAATAGAATGACTTTCTGCAATTCGTTTTGTCAAAGTAATTAAACATGTCTTATCAGGTTCAGATGATGAGAGCTTGTCGACATTACCTAATGTTGTATTACTGCAGCATCCTTCATACTCTGAAGAAAAAATAATAATTGGGCTTCCGGAAAGGATAACACATCAGTCACGGAGTCATAAACATCTGCATTAAGAAGTATGACCCAAAATCTTGGTATCTTATTCGCATTCATTTGGATCTTTAAATGGTCATTACAAATAATCAGTAGGACTCTCTAAATTGATTCAATAATAATATTATAACCTGACTCATTAATCATTTTAAAAAAAAAGATAAATTTTTTATAAATTTGTGCAAAAATATTGTTATAACTAAATTATAAAATATACAAAAAATATGCTTTCGATATTTTTATTATAATAGACATTACAAAAACATGTTACTATCAATACATTAATAAAAAGTACGCATGAAAAAATTAAATCAAAAGATAAATTCATTATTATAAAATAATGATATCTTATGTTTAATATTCAAGGAAGTTATTTATTTCATAATTGTATTTTAACGATTTTTTCAAAAAGAAATGTAATCAAGTAAATCAGAACAAGATTATATACCCAAAAAGAATCTTCTATGAAATATTTATGCTAATTTTGCTAATTTTTAAACAGCTACATTGTTATTTAAAATCATTTGCATAAAAAAATTTTTGTTACAAATATCTAATTAGGATGGTAAATTTTGCTTATTGAACTGAATTTAAGAAGAATAAAAATTATCAGTGTTATCAGTATAAAAATATATATAATGCAGTAAATTTTACACAGATTATTGAAATGAGCTTCATTATTCTAAACTAATATAAATAAAAATAAATATTTAAATATATTCAGATTAGGAAATGAAATTTTCCATTTAAAATGGTGTTAATTTGAAAATTTAGATTTCGCTTTACTTCATTGTAATTTTAAAAAAAATAGTGACACAAATGTTATTTCCCCGAAACTCATTTTCTTGAATATGTTAGATTATATTTTCATCAAAATCTTGATAAAATGCTTTGTTTAGAATGAAAATTAATTAAAAAAATCTTATAAATATGTAAACAAAATTACTCGTACAAAAAATTGCTGGTATAAGATATTTAATTAAAATTAATTATAAATAACTTTGAATTTGTATCATTTTTTTCTTAATCACCTATTTCTTCGCGTTGATTAATTTAGCATTGATGACATTTCTCCTGAAATTCAAACTGAGAATGCGAAAATACAATTTAAAAAAATACTTTTTTCATCCTAAAGCATGGCATTTAAAATGCAGTTTTTTTTAAAATTAATATGTAGATAAAATTCAAAATATAATTTTTAAATTAATTATATTTCGAAACTTAAATTAAAAAAATATTAATGAAAATAATTCTTGACAATTAAAAATTTAATTAAAAATTTAAAATTGCAAACGCGTACATTTAAAATATAAATATTAAAGTATATTTTAAAATGTCGAAGGATGGATTCAACCAAGCGATAGATTTGCTGCAAAGTAAAAAAAAAAAGTTTAGAAATAGGAAATAATAGTTTGAATGTTATGAAAGCCCCTTTGAGTCGGAGGATAAATATTGGGATGAATGCCGCGAATCACATTCCAGTTTCATTCAAAGGGAATTTCCTACCATTGAAATAGAAATGAGCCTGATCGCAATGCGAATTCCAGCCTATAGATCAAATTTCAACTTGTCAACCTGTGTTCAAATGACAATAGAAGTGAAAAGAATGGGTAGAAATAAATAAATTTAAATGTTTAGTTTCATGAAATTACATTTCAAAATATATAACTTCAATGCTGCAGAAAAAGTAGGGAATAAGATTTTAATATTTTTAGGTATATTTTTAAATCTAGTTAAAAAGAAAAGTTACGGCTATAGCAGACGATATTTTACGTAAATTTTAATGATAATCCATTTTTAAAATTAAATGATATTGATCTTAAAATTCATTGCTTTGATTATTTGATTTTATTTTAAAATTTGCATGAAATAAATATTAATGACATGACTTTGAGAAATTAAAAAATACAAATCCTCCGTTTATATATTTTTAAAATATTCTCATGCATAATAACATATTATTCTAGAAAAAATACCTTTATTGTAAATTATAATGAAGAGCTATATGATATTCGTCTTTTGTTTGATAGTTATGAATGGACACTTGTGCCTTTGTTAATGTACAGGGTAACAAATGGAATTACAAGAAACGTGTATTTGTAAAACACAAAAAATTAGTAGCTGCTTTAAAACACTTATAAAATGAATTATGTTAGAATTATTTGTATATTTTTATTCTGTAATATGAATTTATAAATCCCAAGAAATGTTAGTTTATAAAGATTAATATGATATTTTTCCCATATTCTTAAATTATTCACAAGTTTTATGCAAGCGGTATATTTCTATTCCTTAACACTAATTTCATAATTCTCAAGAAATGTCAATGTTTGTGAAGACAAAAAGTGATTTTCTATTCCACACCAACAAGTTTCATGTAACCGGAATTAATATATTGAATTTTTAAATTTATTATTATTACAATTAATATTTCATGTATTGGGTAAAAGTTTACAAAGGGTGGCCCTAATTTTTTCGGCAATTTTTTTGACTCCAAGATAGACTCCATGATGTGAGTAACAAAATGGCCGTTGTCACTGCACAAAAGCCAAACTAAGTTAATTAACTATTTTTATGTATTTAATATAAAAGCTTTGTAATTTAACGTGGTTATCAAATGAAATACAAGGATTACTAAAAAATATATTTTATTGCCAAATATTCCGTTAAACCAAGGAGTAGTGTTCTGACTCGAACTTTATGTATTACTATACTTTAATTTTTGTACATGAACATATTTTCTAAAATTTAATATTTTCATTTGTTAAATTAATTAGAAATAATTAATCGATTGAAATATTTCTGGTGGAATACTTAGACTAGTGTAAAAAAGAATTCACGAAAACTTTACACAAGCATACTGCAGGGATTGAGTATCTGCCCTTATCCATGTTAACTTGAGAGTCGTTTGTGTTTCGTGAAAGATTTGTTTGACAAAAGGCTTGTTTTGGGCGTTGATTCTTAAATGACAATCCCAGTAACGGAAGATCGGCGACTTTTGTCAGTGACATAACCACATGTTCATTGTTATTTTATACAGCTATCAAATCAAATTTAAATGAATGTTTTTTGTATTCGACCAATGAAAAAATCAGCTTTTGTGAATGGTACTTTGAAAGCCAATGAAATTGTTACAAAACATTTTGCCCATAATTTTCCATTTTAAGAAAATTAATATTGAATATTTTAGAAATAATATTTTGCTTTATCTTAAAATAATATTGTATGAAATATATGAAAACAAAAAAAAAAAAAAATATGGAAAATGTTTTAAGTGAAGCTTTTATCAATTTTATTTACATTTGTATGATTTGTTCAAACTTATATTTTACACATAAATTGAAAATAATAAAATTTAAAATGCAGAAAAAACTTTACTCAAATTCATCATTTAGTAGCATTAATTTTTAGAAATTTCATTTTGAAGTATTTTAATTAATGTTTAGTCTCAATGAATGAAAATTAAAAAAAAAAAATCTATTCATTTATTTTTTACCTAAATATAATTCAAACATAGGCCTCATTTGAAAAATTGTCAAAAAATGTTTTTGCAAATTTACCATGGATATTTTCTTCTTAATTCGACACAGCAATTTAAATAGATTTACTGCAATTAAAGTACAGAAAGAAAATTAAAACAAAGACATGCCTCATTAACACTTACAATAAATATCTCATTAGCAACGAAGTTATAAAAACACGACAATAATACATATAAGCAATGAATACAGATTAGAAACAGAATGATTAATTTTATTGTTACTGTCACGTAATCATATAAATAGTCATGCATGTGTATAATGCTCTGTCGAAAATGTTAACATCAGCATATAATATTAATTCAGACTATCAACAGTTTTAATTGAATGAAGCCATTTATATTTGAGTAGCTGTTTGAACTCACGAAGACATTAAATATCCATTAACATTCAATTAAGCAATCTAGGTGCAAATATATGTATTAAATGGACTGCTTGGAATGAATTCAAAAGGTAAAATACTCTAACGAGCTTAAATTATAATGAGTACATAAATGTAGCGATCGTATTAGAATTCAATTTGGAAATAAAATTAAAAAATACTTGGAAACTAGAATAATCATTGAATTGTTATATCTATTTAAAGAAGGAAATGCATCAAGTTCCTTAATTTGAAAATCAATTAATAGAGTTTAAAGTCTTACTTTAGAAAAATACGAATTTAATAATTCAAAAAGAATTAATTCTAAATAGGCCACGCAATATTTTGAAAAACAAATAATTATCTGTATGATAATTTTGTTGAATCAGAACGAGCATTTTCATCTTAACTGTTTTAATTGATTTATTCAAAATAATTTTTTCGTTAAAATATTTAAGCAACTATTAAGACCAATATTTTAATATTTTGAAAGTATACTTTCTTGGTTATAAACATAGTTTTATATAAAAAATTTTTTGAATTTATTGCATGATAATGCTTTATAAATTTATTTTGCGTTAAATTTGTTACATTCATTCATTATATAATTACTTTAAAAGGCATTTAACAAAAATCATTAGTTTTACAAATTTTGTGATCTAGATCCAAACCTAAAAAAGTTGTAATCAGAAGTTTGACAAGTTAAAGAATGCTGTTCGAGATATCAAAAATTTTCAAAACAAAATGGGTGAGAACAGTGTTCTCTATATATACATTGTTACAAATTTGTAAATATTATTAGTGTTTGTCTTAAAATTTCTCAAACAGATCTGAAACAAGTTTTAGGCATAAATTTAGGTGTATTCTACGTTAAAAACGTCCTACCAAGGGATTTGGCAACTTTTTTTGTTGAGATCATTGGTGACTTGGAAACATTATGGCAATTCAGTGACCATTTGGCAAAATATAGATATTTCTGGAAAATTTGATCAGGGTAGCTCTTGGACTAATATTGAGTAAAATGGCCTAGGACCTTCCAGAAACCTTGGTAATACTCTCAGATTCTTACTTCAAGGCAGATATAAACCACCATCAGCCATACAAGTGTTTTTTAGTGAAGACGAACAATCTTGAGTTTTAATGCATAGAAGCTGTTGTCTGTATGAGGTATTAGAGCTTAGTATGATTGAAAGCTATTTCCTGGTGTATTAACTGAATTGGAGCAGTGTAATTGTGACTTCTATTGGTGGAATTCCTTGCATCTTGTTGAATTTGTTATGAATAAAAATCCTGCGGTTTTTAAAAAATTGCTACATCAACTCTCAATCAACACGAACCCTGAAGAGCGGTACAGTATATATACTATATATAAGGGTATTGGGGTGAGTAATAATCAGAACCTAGTTAAAAGGTTATATCATTTCGGAAGTAATGCAGACATTTGAGTATTTCTACACCACTGTGTCAAGAATGACCATGAGTACATATTTTACAGTGAAAGACTCAATCTCATCTGTAATAAACAGTTATGTGTAAATGTTTGAAGTCTTCAGTGAGTACCCCACATTATAACAGAAATTAGCTGATGACAATTCAAAAGATAAAGCATCGGTTTAATACTACTACAGAATATCATATAAATTATTTCACTCCATACACACAAAGCCATTTCTTCCTGCCATTGCTGCTCTACATAAGTCATCGTTCTATGAGCTTCAAACTATAAAAAAAATACAGACAGTTGAGTAACAATAAACGACAATTTTGAAATTGAAGTTTCATCAAATTATTTTGATATTATTATTTGAAAGTTTCAAATTAATAAAAATAACGGTAACAAGTTGGGTAGCTCCACCTCACAAAATTCTTTACATACTCTCTGAGTACTAAAGTAAACAAAGAGAACAGATTGAAGGAAGAACGACAGTGCAGACGGCTGCAAATCTCTGCTCGTAACAAAAGATTTTGAAATTCAATACTAGAACTATTTTAGTTTTACTGCCTTTGAGGTTATTTCTCTCAAACTGTTCCTGAAATATCTTCTAAAGAAAGAAAATGTGGCTCAGTGAATACTCTCAAACGCTAAATTTGTGAGCCAGGTAATTGGTGTTCATTCTTTTAGATTTTGTTGAGCTACCTAAAAAATAATTTGGTGTGGTCTTATTTCACTATTTATTCTTTGTATATTTTTGAGAAATTAGAAGTTCCCGTATATTATCAATTATCCCAGGCAGTGATTTACAACATTATTAAATAAAATTCATCTTGACATGTTTGCATGCCAGTGCTTTTCGCATTTGATTTTTATGCAAGATGAAACTCATCTAAACAGTAGATTTTATGATAGGAAAGTTTTATAAAATCATTAAATAGAAGTATATAGCCACCAATTTCGTAATCTATATCCTCCATTATGCCCAGACCTTAATCTATGTATCTTTAATCTTTATGGATATTTGAGACTTCTATTAAGTCGTGAAGATAAAAAAGTTATCTAATATTGAAAATGTCATGAAATGATGTTATTGAAAATAGCATTTTACGACACGTTAATGAAATGTTTCTGAACTAATAAAATTCAAAGAGTCACAATGTCTATTTCATACACAAAAACTGCTCATGGTTTGTACTCTAGTTGTGTTCCTGGTGATTCCGTTGCTTTCAAGAGTTTTATAGCTGACCAAACTACGTTTTCTAGGTTAGTAAGTGACCACATCGTAGCCTTAAATTTGAGCGTAATAATAAGCTCTAGCCTACCCATTGTAAATGTGATGTCAATCAGGCTAGCCCCCAACACCTTCTTTGTGTCTGGGATTGAGAAGGATATCCTTGCGAATCAATTCTGTTTCTTGATTTTGGAAGGATTGAGAGGCTCATGGATCCCTCTTATTCTCAATCTTATTCGCGAATAGCTGTTTTTCTTTGCAAGTGTATATCATATTTGTCTTTTAATTATTTTAATATCCTATAATTTTTTATCTTAAATTTTACCGTGTTTCCTTTAACTACTTTAATATCGGACAACGAAAAATAAAGACAAACATCAGCCAAGTTTGTTCAAATTTTTTAAATTTAAAAACTGTTTTAAATTAAAAAAGTTCGATTGACCTATAAATAAAATTATTGAATAGATTATGAATAACAATAATTCCTTTTGATGCAGTTAGTTATAACTCTAGGCATTAAAGCTCATTAAAACATTATAAGATTTCTTGAATTAAGCATTTAAAAAAATTTTACTGTGCATTACAAAGTGCTAATGTGTTAATTCTTAAAATATTACCTATTTTTGCGTTTATCCAAATTAAATTTATTGGGTCAGTGAGGCTGAATCCCCATAATTACATTGCTAGATTGATATTGTAAAATTATTTTGAAGAGTCAGGTCATTGTAATACAGAATAAAAATATATTTTAATGTAATAATCATTTGTTTTTCAAATTATTTTTAATGTGAATAGGGGACTCACACAAAATCATTTAAAACCCCTAAAAATAATTATTAATACAAATAGATGAAAAACTGAGATTTATGATTTATTATTTCAGGTTCTGCTATAGTTAGTAAATCTGTCTGCCAACATATTGAGCGAAAATATTTTCGTTAATATTGATACTCAAAGTCAGTTATATTAATCATTTCGTCAATGGTATTAACTAAAATTTGCACTAGTAATAATTATTGAATTCACATAAACTTAAAGGAATCTAATTTTTATTTAAGAAAATATTTTTAAGGACGATTGTTAAGTACAATTTTAATTTTGTTATTTAGTTTTCTTCCACAGAAATTACAGAATGTATTCGCAATCTATATTGTCACGTTGTTTTAAAATTGCTTATGGGAATGAACATTCTCGCCAAATATACAAATATAATTAATGTAAGTATTCATTCTAACGCCGACGCTTTATTTGTTAATAGACTGAAAATCATTATGAAATATTAAAACATTTCTACGTGCATCGTAAAAATACCTTGAGTTCTCTATGGTTTAACAGTAGGCAGTACTTTTCAGAGCTGAATGTTTTGGGTTCAATGCAAACTATTCTTGGGCAATAATTTCTGCTTTATACATTCACAAGTGTTGTAATGGATTTATGGGTATTTTCAGGTTTTTTTTAACTTTTGTTAAAATTGAACAGAGCCCACTATCTAAAAGAATTCCGGAATGTAACAATATACAACGGACTTTAAAAATGCCTACAAGAGCCTCAGATATATATTCTGGCCATTTTAATGTACCAGAAATAGTACAGTTTATTCATTTGTTTGGTTTATTATTGAAAAATGTAAATTAATGTTAAATTTCTATTTGAATATATATCTGTGCAATTTTTATTTCAGAATATATACTGATTAAATGGGTACATTCTAGTTTTTCAGATTTGCAATCTTGCAACAATAAAGTGTATTTAATAGCAAATATAGTCTACAATCTATGAGAGAGATTACTCACAGAGTGATCAAAAGAGAATAGCAAATTTTTATAACTTTTAAACCATCCTTTTGTCTGCTAACAAATTGGGAGAATACATAGATTCAGCATACCGTCCAGGAGACGGCGTGAAAGAACCTCAAATACTTAATTAAACATCTTGCTACCAGATAACTCCAATTAATTTTATTTAGAAATATATTAAAATTATCTTCTTTCCTTTTAACTCTCAAAAAGGCTAAAAAAGTGTGAAATAATTTTATTTAGCATATCAAATTACTAAATAATTATCAGCCATATTTCTTAGAACTGTGCTTGGAACCAAGAAAGCACTATATATTTATGTATATCACCAAGCTACCAAGATTTTCAACTTCCAAGAGTGCAAAGGGTGAAAGAAATGGCACTTTATATAGTGTGGCATCCAGGGTGTACCATGGTGGCCCCAAAATTGGTTGAGTCTTCATAATTTAGAAGCAGGAATTAAGAAGAAGGCTCTCAGATATATCTGCCCACCCTCAGAGAGAACATATAACAAAAATGGGATTTCTTACATTCTAATCAAGAAAACGAATTATTTTATCCAATTATTATAACGTTGATAAATTAAACTCTAGACTATGGTAAAAATAAAAAAAAAATTAAATCATGTAATGTGTTATATAGGAGCAGTTATATTTGTAAGGGAAACCTTTGTATTTGACAATACCTGTTTCATTAATAGTTTAAAATAAAAAGGATAAAATATCCTGATTCTATGCATAGTTTGCTAGGAATGTTGAATTCATGTTTTATTTTTTTTATTGATTGCATTTGAAATGATGCATCTCATTTTTATTAAAAATATATAGTATCAACAATCTTATAATATACATTTTATTATTTTACACTTACTCACAATTCAATGCTAATGCTCAAAATTAAAAAAATACACTGGACAGCTTCATATTGATCTGGTGTTGTCTACAAGAGGTATAAGCCTAAAAACTATTATTTTAAAGATTTATGTTTCTATATTTAGAAACTAAACCTCCAGACAAATCTTCTGAAGTCAATAAAATTTCAAACAACAAAGAAATAAAATTATTTCACTTTCTTTTTAGATACAAAAAGCTTTAGAATTCAATTTTAAAATATATACTTTGCTTAAACACTGTCTTAAGGAAAAAGTCGAAATAAAATCACGTTGAAATTTGATTTTTGGAAGCAAGTGTATTTAGACTGAAATATCACACATTTAATTTCATTACTTTTACTTCAATCTTAATTTACAGAAAATCAATGCTAATTTACAAAAAAATGTATTGTGTAATTAGATATGCACTAGGCTATATTTATTTATGCCATTATTTTTCTATACTCTTAAAAGATTAAAATTTAAAAATTGATTTCCTTTCTAAGAAAGACAGTGTAAAGGTTGAAGAATAATTCATTTCTATTTAGTATGTTTCACTTATCTTAAGTAACTATTAATAAAATAACTTTTGCATAGGGAAAACTTAATAATTCTACTCTACCAAAAAATAAAATGGCGCTAGGTCTAACTTTTGCTTAGTGTCAAAGAATAACATTTTTATGAGTATTATAAATGTAAAGAAATCAAGAATGAAATCGCAAAGTGGCTTAGCACCAAAATATTCTAATACTTAACAAGTAGCATATTTAATTTGAAGGAAAATGGGAAAAAGTTTTTCTAGAGAAAAGCAGAAGTCGTGACCACACAATGGTGTACCCAGTAATAGTAGATTGCTTCAGCTTCATCAATTCTCCTGAAGAGTAAACTCAAATGAAAGCACAATGGAGGGAAATTCCTTTCTTTAATTTTAACTTATCACAAGAACAATATATAGAATATAGTTAACACAATTTTGAAGTTTCATAATTAACCTTCATCAACACCAACACTCAAATTTCGCTTAAAATTCGCTCAAAGTTCCCTGTAAAAGGAAAAATAAATAAGAAAAATAAAAGGAATTACCGAGGCAAAGAATCATCAAAATTGGTCTCTAAAGAAAAATCCTGGATGACGAAAATTTCAACATTTCAATGTTGAATCCAAAGACAGACTACTGAATATTTGAAAAAAAAACCACTTAGATAAACTTCCCTTTGTCTAAAAAATACTTCTAAAAACAAAACTTTAAGATAAAGACATTTTCCAACAGCAGACGATATATCGAAAGCAGACGATATCAGAAACTGAAAACGTCAGCTACACTTACACAAAAATATAAAAACAGACGATATCATAAACTGAAAGTGTCATATGACAATAATAAAGTATATGTATAAAAGCAAATTAACTTTATGATAATTCTCGAAGTGAAACTAAAAAATTTATCGAGAGCTGCATTAGTTTATACATTTATGGTACTAAATGCGAGTGCGTGTTTCAATATAACTCATCCTATTTTGTATGAGAAATTAACCTCTTCTCACTTAAATGAATTTATTGGTTTTTAAGATCGATATATTGAATATTATTATGATTTTATTCCTAGCAAAGGTGATGTGATAATCCAGCAATAAAGGATAGATTTTCTTCTACACAAAAACTTTATTCACTGCTGTTTCAGTCACAATGACTACACTTACTCTACCTCGAAGCTATTACACAGATTAAAAGATTTATACAATTTCTATAATATAGGAACTAAACTCAGCAGCATTCAGTGCAGTCTGACTCCATACTTCAACTCACTCACTACTTGACTGAAGCCGATATTTATATCTCTTCGGATAGGCTCTAGAATTGTCAAAAACATTCCTATCATGAGCCTATAGTAACTCAGCTGCTGTTGGAACATCATTTCGAAACTTCAAAATGGTTAACTTGTGTTTTGTCGCCAAATATTTCACCAAGCTACCAAAAATATCGCCATGCTGTCTTAGATTTCAGGCTTACTTCTCAGATCTGGAAACATCTATTTTCACAAAACAAGCACTACTTAGACATTAATTTCATTAATTAAAAGAATATATTTATACTGTTTACTGACATAAATATTTTTCGCTGTTTACATTTTTATTAACAATATTTTTCACTGGGTTGTTTGTTAACAAGTTACATAACTTGTTTGGTAAAAAGCTATGTAACCTCTCAGACGAATTTACTGTGGTAGTAATAAGACAAAGTTCTTTATGGGGAAAATTTATGCTATAATGATAATTAAAGCTACCATTGCTGCAAAAATTAATCATAGAGTAAATAATAAAATTAATCTTCTTAAATTTGGAGGTACTATTTTGCTATTCCACAAGATTTCTGTTGAATTTCTCTAAAACAATTCATTTGAATGAAAATAACATTTTCAAAGATATTTAGATTCCTTATAAAACACATAAATGACGTTTAATATGAAATAAATTTATAATTTAAAATACTTCATGTCAATATTGAATAATAAGAATTAATTTCATTACGTTTCATATTTGAACAAAGATTTTTATATAAGAATTTAAACGCAGATAATAAAATATCTTTATATTAAGTATTCACTTTTGTACGTAAAAGAAGAGAAAACTAACACGAAAACAAATAAATATGATAGGAAATGTTTCACTTAAATAAAAAAAAATCTTTAAGATTAAAGAATTATGCTGACATTTATTTATATAAGCAGATAAATTTTACTATAATAAATAGAATAAATAAATACAAAGTCTTGTTACGAATAATTTGAAATTTTCCCATTGTAACCTTCTATAAAAACTCTTAAAAACATTTACGAATAGCAGAAACTATTAAATTATATTCTTAAATATATATCCCAACAAATATTTTATTTCAGTATAAAATTTAGAGCTTTCTTCTTCATTCGAAAATGCTTAACTTCAAATTGTATAAAAAAGACAAAAAGAAAACATCTTTCAGAACCTTAGATTTAACTGTAATCTCTGTTAAATAATAGCTGATTATTTCTGAAGGTATTATGAATCTTAAATAAATTACACTTGTAATTTTTAGAATTTTAATTTTAAAAACTATGAATGAAAACAATGTATTTTATTAAATTTTCTACAAAATATTTATATTAAAAGCTACTAGATGAAAGAAAATATTTTTAAGTTTTCTTTAAAAGAATTTGTGCACTTGACAATATTCGACATCGTCAATGGAATTTTCACTTAAACGGAAAAGTCAAATATTTTTTATTACTAAATAGTAACCAAATAATATTAGTTTGGGGAAAAAGAAATCCATTATGTTTTTGGTAGACGTCTGTAGTAATCGATATCTCGTGAGGTATCTATCAAATAATTTCAGATTTATGCTCGTTGGAAAGGTGACATTTGACACTAAAATATCCTCTTGTGGTTTTTTGTTTGATTAATTCAGTTACGAGTACAAGGTTTTAAAAATGGAAGACAACAAACAGAAAATTCGATACATTTTCGTTTTTCTCTTGTAACGGCGAAAAAGATAGCCGGGTGGCTAAAATTGTGAATGGTGTTTATCATCCTATATAAGATTGTAACAACCACCTACGTTCAATTTTTGTTTCGTCGATTCCGTTCGAGTGTTTTTGATGTTAGAGATGCACCTCGCATGTGGATACAGCATCGTCGAAAATGTCTATAAAATATCAAAAATGATCGAAGTTAACCGCATGTCAGCAGTCGTAACTCACAAGACCTAAAAATCTACATGAAAGCTGTTTTAAACCTTTTTACAAAGTGAATCCAAAAGAAGTTACATAAAGTTCACGTAAAAATAATGGATTTCTTTTTCCCCAACCTAATATATCACCTGGTATATCGACATTTTGTAAGTGGAGAACATTCAGAAATAAGAGATAGAAACGTTAAATACAGCGTAATAGAAGCAATTTTAAAATTCTAAAAATTACTGTTTCTTTCAAGTCTTTCACTTACATATATATATATATATATACAGGGTGATCCAAAAGTCAGGACGAACTTTAAAAATGAATAATTCGAAAACGAATCACGATACAAAGATGCGGTTTGCATTAAACGGATGGGAAAGAAACCGGGTTTTGTGTGGCAATGAAAAAAAAATAGTTCTAATGGCGACCAACAGATGGCGCTGTAGGATTATGCAAAGCAACAAACGATATAAAAAGAATCAACTGCAGCAGGTAATGGTAGTCGAAGCTGTTATGCATCGAAATGCTATCAATAGTTGAGAAAGCCCTCTTAGTTAAACTGTTTTATAAGAATTCGGAAAGTGCCATTGCGGCATTGCGAGCATATCGCTACATGAAGGGTATGCGAGATAGCAAAGGACCAATAACGTCTTCTGCATTGAACAAAATTGTGAAAAAATATGAGGCTACAGGTTCTTTGGCGTCACGTTAAAGAAATGGACGTCCTTCAACTGCAGCTGCTGTTGCCACGACAGTGGAGCAGACGGTGCAAGGCATGTCGGCGGTTGCTGCACATGGGGAGTGCAGTGTTCGAGAAGTTTCGAGGCAGACAGGAGTGTCGTACGGAAGTGTCTGGAGAGTGCTGCGAGTAACTTTGCAACGGTATCCCTACAAATTGCAACATAACCAAGAACTGAAACCTCCTGACTTCAGCTCTCGCCGACATTTTGCGAATTTGGTCTTTAATAAGATGGAAGAGCAGCATGACATGCTTCACATTGTGCTTTGGACAGATGAAGCACATTTCACACTCTCTGGCACTGTTAACATCCACAATAGTCGAGTGTGGACCACAGAAAATCCCCATGCATTTGTTGAGGTATCCTTGCAACAGCCTAAAGTGACAGTCTGGTGTGGCTTCACTACTAATTTCATAATTGGTCCATTTTTTTTCGAGGAAGTCACACAGATAGGTTTCCAAATAGTTTCTGTCACCGGTAAGCGATATCTAGCACTATTACAGAACAGCATTATTCCTGAATGCACCTTCACCTTTATGCAAGATGGAGCACCACCTCATATTGCTCTGCCTATGCAACGCTGGCTACGCTCAACATTTTCGGAGGATCGCATTATTAGTCGCTACTTTAATCACGCATGGCCTCCAAGATCTCCCGATCTCACACCCCGTGACTTTTGGCTGTGGGGCTTCTTGAAGTCAAAAGTGTACCGCGACCAACCGGCATCACTAGCGGCACTGAAAGATGCCATCCGCTAAAATGTGTCTGCCAAAACGTAAGAAATGCTACTAAATGCTGTGAATGGTGTGGTGACTCGTCTTACAGCTTTACGTCTGAATGATGGACAGCACATTGAGCATTTACTCTAGTAGGTACTAATTAACTGTAATTAATCTGACTTCATTAATCATTTTTTCATTTGTAAATCATCTTTTGTTGCAATAAAACACTATAGCGCCATCTGTTGGTCACCAACAGAACTATTCTTTTTTTCATTGCCATACAAAACCCGGTTTCTTTTACATCCGTTTGGTGCAAACTGCATCTTTGTATCATGATTCGTTTTCGAATTATTCAATTTTAAAGTTCGTCCTGACTTTTGGTCACCCTGTATATATATATGTATATCGCAATCCTTTCATTCGAAGCAAATTTCACACGATACAAGAAACAACAATTCTAGCTATAGAAGTCAAAATTACACAGCTCCAATTCAGTTAATGCAACAGGAAAAGCTTTCAGTCACAGAAGTCTGTAATACCTCAAACAGACAACAGCTTCTAGGCATTAAACTAGCTTTCAAGACTAAAAGTCTTCACTAACTCCTTCTACAGAATACATTTTACAGATAAAATGTACTGACGGAGTATCTGGCAAACATTGCCTTACCTCCGATGTTAATTGGTAAATAATAACATTATTTGTAAAAATTTGCAGAGAAGTGTGGCACTGGGGTGACGTTCGCATCTCATTCAGCATTCGGTCTGAGTCGGGGTGCTGCTAGAGACTTGAGAGAAACGTGAAGAGAGATGATTTTTAATTCTTCAAATATTTAAATAGAAGTGAAAATATTTTTTGTAGGCTGTAAGAGTAAATAATTTATTTAAAATAACTGGTTCTATGTTGAACGGCTGTCTCGCTAAGACTATCTCGCTAAGTCTAGACTATCTCGCTAAGTATTTATCCTACAGCTTCAGTGATGTATTTTTCCACTAAAGATCACAAAGTCGCTAAAGAATGTCGCTAAAGAATATCGCTAAAGGTCGCCAAGTTGCTAAATCATTAGGATTGTGTTTTGTAACGTAGAATATGCCTAAATTCTGCAGTTTTTACTCAAAATCTGAGTATTTCATATCCATCTGCATATTTTAAGACAAATACAGGTAATTTTTAAAAATCTGTAACAACACACGCACACATACATATATGTAGAAAAAATAAATTATGAAAATAAAAATAGCAATTCTTAAAAGCTGCAAATTACCTCTGTAGGCTGAAAAACTAACAGAAACAATAAAATGAATAATAAAATTAAGCAATTCAAAGCAGAATAAATAACATTTTGTTGCTAATAACTTAAATAATGAAAGTGTAGTAATAGTCAATAATGAAGTGTAACTTTTTTCCTCTCCAGAAGAGAAATTATGTCATTAATATCGAGGATGCGTTTTTGAGATGGGAAATACGTAATCTAAATTGATAATCCAGTGGCAACATTTAAGAATATTTTTCAGACGGATTAGAATGATCATACACATACTATTTACTGTTTCAAATCTAGTAGGAATATATCCAACGCGTCCATTATAAAAGTATTAACTAAAATCATAGATTGCAAGAATTGTTTGTTTTATATGATTTTGCTTTACAAAAGTTTTCACTTTGTCTATTTCGCAAGTATGAATCATCTACATTCAATAATTCAAAAAGTTATTATCTGAAAAAAAGTAAAGGATGCATATTGTGCGTGTTTATTGTCTCCATAAAATATTTCCACAACCAAGCACATTTACTAATTAGCTTTGTTTATAAAAGGAAAAATTAATTTAATTTTTAAATTTATTAAAAAAATTGAATACCCTTTTAATGTTTGCAAATTAAATATTAATGGAAAAAAACATGAAACAAATATGTAATGAGGCATTGTAATATAAAATTATCAATCAAACATAACTTAAAATATAATCTGATAATTTTTGAAAATCAGTGTAACTTATTCATAAAATTAAGGTATTGTTGCACAAAATATTGAATAGAACTAGTGATCTTGCTAACTTACAAATGGCAAACATTCTACATATAGAAAATCTTGTAGAAAATTAAAATAAAATATTCGAAACAGATCCTGCATATTTACAAATTTATTTTAAAATGTTTAGCTTGAAATTAAGTGTTAAAATAAGGAAAAAAGTTGAAATCCTGATTTATTAGAATGATTTTTTTTAAACTGTACTGTTTTTGTACTGTGTAACTTGGCTTTAAGCGAAAGTGTTGTAAAGAGATATAACTGAGAAATTTATTGGACAGGATGTTTTGTTTAATTATGTGATCAATTATCTGTCATACGGAAAAAGTAAAACTCAAATCAAATATAAATATTTTTAGTTGTACACACACCATCAAATATCTATAGACAATAATATTATTTTTGTGACAAAACTTTATCGTCAAAATATAAATAGGTTAAGAAAAAGTTTCTAAGGAATCTTACGCTATCGCAATGTAATGCAACAATCAAAATAAAAATCAGTGAATTCTATAATATTTTAAATAAAAGTTGCATCATATATTGATTTGTATTATTATTTTCTGATTAAAATAAATGAACATGAAATAAAAATTCGTGGTCAATGGAAGTAAATTTATAATACTTCATTTGATGTGGATTCTTACTGACTTCATCATGAAAAATCTTGAATATTTTTCCAAATTCTTTAATGCAAATATTTTTTAGAGAAAATATTTATGAAGATTCTCTTCATGAATATTTAACTCAATAGATCTTACATATTTCAATACCAAAAGCAAAGTTTCAATACTGCAAATGTATTCATACAGTTATTTAAATAAACTGATGGCTGATGAGGATATATCATAAAAATGCCCAACACTAAGACTGTGTGTGAAGTTATTTGGAAAAATAAGGCGAATATACATACTGCATATAAATTTCATTATGACAATAGATTGGAAGACATAGAAATTTCAAATTAAACTTTTTCTTTGAGGAAGAATTGATCAGTCTTCCATGAAAAGCAAAAAGATTGTTATATTCTGTTTTTTAAATTACTTGTTTATCAAAACAAAATGCAGTAGATATTTTATTCATCATGTATTTTACATTGGCCTTTTTATGTACAGAAGAATGAGAGCAAATTGTAATTACATCTGACATTGCTTATTTCTCTGAAGCAAGCTAAATTTCCTGAATATTATTGCATATTTAGTAATATCATTGACGTAGAGAATAGTTATATTACCTTATTCGAACATAGTTAAGATTATTAGTAGTAATTATTGTTATTAAAATTTATTGTACCATTGCCAGTCTTGTATTAGAAACTCAGAATTAGGTTTAATAATTTGAGTTAATAAAGCATTCATTTAATAAGCATTTCCTTCAATAAGGCGTGAAATCTTCAATGCTTGGCATAGGTGGATATTGTAGTTCTGTACAGTAGTTACAATGCATGCCTTATGTGATACCTGATCAATTAAATATCTGTATGCTTCAATAATTCGAGATGATTTCGCTCAGTAATTGAATGATTATATAATCCATATCAAGAAATTCTAGCAATAAGTTATGAGAAATAATAAATAATATATAAAATTAAATCATAATATATAAAATAAATCATAAAAATGAATTTTAATCAAATACATTATGCATTAATCCTTTGAGGAC
>JAPDSC010058981.1:45455-57288 GCA_026290005.1 Latrodectus geometricus
AGAATTTATATTTCTTTATGAAATTTTATAAGATAGCGTTTTATATAATAAACTGAAACATTTTGCATGAATTGAGTATCTTCATGTTCATAAAATTATTAATTTTTGCGGACAGCACAATATTTGCAGACAGTCTGATTATCTTCAGTTAATACATATAATTATTTTCTCTCGAGAAAAATAAAATATTTTTTCTTTATAAAATTATGAAATTTATCAAATTAATATTTTTTTAAGTACATTTTATAAAATATATCTTATTTAATTTGAGAATACATCTATCAATTGCAGGATAATAAATAGATTAAATAATATTCGTTTTTAAAAAAATAGCTGTATCGCTTTTTATTTAAGAATAATTGGGAGTCCTTACATTCAGACACCAAAGTTTCAATGGCTTGTTAGTTATGACACTTTGTTCTCATTATTGGAAGGAGTAAATTGAAATTCCATCTGAAGCAAAGATTGCTAGTTTTTAATAATGGTAGCTCAGGCACGTTCAATAGGTCATGTGGTCACAATGTTTCCAAGTAAAATAATATTTTTGATGCTTGTGGTCGACCAAATATTTGGGATCTTCTGCCTGTCCCTGTTGTTGTTGCACCAGCATACTTCCCTGTACCAGGCCCTAAGTCAGGTTCTACCAGTTCAGTGGAATTACACAGGTGGTAGTCTGCGTAATTTAGAAGCAAGGACAGAGCAAAAGACGTCCGAATACTTGTCCTGCCACTCACTGAGGGGTCATTTCATTTGGAAAACATTGCAACCACAACCTATTTAACGAGCCCTAACCACTTTTAGTGAAAACGTTGGATCTTCGGTTAATCAGGGATTTGAAATCATTACCTTCCAATAACAAAAACGATGCCCTAATCCACCGCAGCTTGAAAGAACATATACACCCTACTGGAAATCAGACTCTCAAGTTGAGAATACAGAACCAATTGCAGGTCTTTCTCTTATTCTGCATTACTTAGAATTCCATTTTATGTACATGATACACTTCAAGTATTGGGGAATCTTCTGCTTGGTTCCTGTTTCTGAGTGATGAAAACTCCCATTCGGTTGCATCCACGTAACTGATATAGACCAATACAAGGCTAAGTACACAGACATATGCTGATGAAACAACGTTCAGATAGCAATAGGTAAATTGTAAAGTGTAAAAAAAATATTATCCTTCACAGTAATTTATAAAACTGTATCGTAGAAAAAAACTTATTTTGAAACTAGTAAAATTATCTAAATTCAAATTTCTTTCATATGAGCTTTCGAAACATAAATTATAAAGAACAAACATTATAATTGAAAACAGGCTATTAGTATTAAATAACTATCAGAAAGATATTCTGCAGTGAACCAGATGAGGAGACAAAATTTTAGAATCTAGTTTCATAACAAAATATTTATTTTGTAATGATAAAGTACTAAAATGATTTAAAAATTAATCTGTTGAAATATATATAGTAAATAAAATAAAAAGTTTTTTTTTGTATTTCTTCTAGATACTTTCTATTCTAGAATTTTCTAAAATAAATTTGTAAACAGAAAAATTATTGCTAATAAAATATTAATATATCTGAAAATGGGAAACTATAACTTTATTTATTAATAACTTGTGAAATAAAATGAAAATTGAAGAATTAGTAAATTAATTTTTATAAAAGTCTATTAAGCTCCTATTTTTGGCTTAAAATAAAATCGGTAACATTTCCATGAAATGAAATGCTTAAATAAATATGAGAGAAAAAAATTTGGAAAAATGTGACGTATAATTTAATATTTTGAATATCATTCAACGTGAAATATAACCTGTCTAAATCATGAAAACATTTCAAAAGCAAGTTCTATGAAATATGAAAAGCATTTCTATAAGAATAATAGCTGAGGCAAACAAACGTACATTTTGTAAATATATAATATCATCATTACATATAGTCAAAGTCATAATCTTATACAATTCAAAAAAATAAAATAAATAAATACATCTTTTTTACAGTGACGTAATCTTAAGACTCTAAAACCACTGTGATACAAATTTCATCAAGCTTATTTTAATAAAAAAAAGCCTCACACAAATTATATTTTATGAAAATCTTAAATCTAATAAAGAAAATATATTCATATCATAGGAAATATCCAGAAACGCAGAATTTTTCTTTCGTTGAAATAGAAAAATGGAAATAACTAGTACTGCCTGAAAAGAAGTAGGAAGACGTACAAAAGAAATACAGAACAAAATGAATCATTCTAACTTTATTTAAAGTAAATTCCTGTCAGGAAAATGGAAATGTGTCTGCCTAGAACACGAATTTCGATTTATAGGTCAGACCCTAACCTGTCAACGATTGTTCAAGGAGCATTAGAATTGAAAAATAGGTGCACCAGAAAGGATTTAAATACTATTTATTAAAATTACATACCTCGAAAAATAATCTACGAAATTCAAGAAGCGTATTCCAATGAATTCAAATTATTTTTCCGACCTGGGATCTTTTTTTTTATCACTTACATATTTCTTAGAGTTTTTTTCTAAATAGAATTTCCATAAATATATATTTAATAGCATATTTCTTAAACTTAATTAATTCTTTGTTATTTTAATGTTTATAATAACATATTTCTTTAATAAAATTAACAAAATTTCTAGACTAAATATTTTAAACATTTTTTTAAAATATTTTAGTTATCATTTAAATGACTGTGTCGTAATTTACGTTTCGGTAAACATTGCAAGTTTTTCATAAAATGATAAGGACTTGTAATAGTTCAAAATTTTATTGGTCTAATACAGAGATTTTCAATCACTGTGCCACGGCACTTTTGGGTGCCGCTAGTTCTTAGAAAAGTGCTGCCAAATCTTAGAACTCTATGTAGTAAAAATTATAATGTTTTTTAATTTCGAGTAAGGTTTGCTTACATCAAAAAAGAACACTGTAAAAAAAAGAAAAAAAACTATTTTTTACAGTTAAGAACTTCATTTTTACAGTTAAAAACTGCTTATATTCTAATGCTGTGACTTTTCCTAAAGTGTAATATTTACCCCACTTGAAGAAATTTCAAGTGTTCCCAATATCTACAATAATAATTTTTTATGTCTTATTTGTGAGAATTCAAATTTTCAGTACAAACCAACATAAAAATTAAAAAAAAAATAAATAAAAAATATTAAATGTCGAAGACGATATGAAAGTAGCATTGTCATTTTTACCACCATATATAAATAAAATTATCAAAAAACTTCAAGTCTCATAAAATGTATCATTATTACTACACTATAATTATTCTTTTAGAAAGGGTAACGATGTTTTTGAATTAATAAGTTTTACTGTTTTTGTAGTATATATTATATTATATTATTTTTATTTTATATTTAAAATTACTATCAGAAACTATTTCCCACAGAGCATTATGAGTAAGTAAGCGATTTCCAAAATTGTTGTTTTCTTAGTGTGCAGAAAAATTTTGAAATCGTTAAAAGTGTATCGTGACAAAAAATGATGAGAATACTAGTCTAATATTAAAGGACTTATATATAATAATCGCAAATTTTAGTTTTTCTGATAAAAAAAAAAAAAAAAAAAAAAAAAAAAAAAAAAAAAAAAAACCTTTTTGTAACTGATTACTCGCTTCAGTATTTCTGAAATTTATTTATTAATATATTCATTGGTAATCATTTATTGTACTTCTTAAGCTCCATGTTTTTTTAAATAAAAAATTAATTCGAATTTAAAATTTTGTGAATATTCAATTCTAAATTTAATTTACAATTGAATGTGTGCATTTTATCACAAAAGTTCTAAAGTTTACTGAATTGAAATTTATTTTTGTTTAAAATAATTTATACATTGCATAAATTATTTAAGTAAATTACAGTTGCTTAGTGATTGTAGTTGAACATTACTTAATGATCATAAATGCACATTGCCTTGTAGCCAGACAAATCTATTCAAAATGGAAAGTTCTATCTATAATCTCATGTAACAGTGAGTAATAGAATAGATGTTAATTGTTGTGGTTTACCTGCCAAATATTGGTTAGTTAATTCTTCTGGTTTTCTTCCATGCAATATTTGAATATGATATACTTTCTGCAAAAATGTATTGCCAGTGTCTCAAAAACTTTTTTCATATCCTAGAATGTTCCTGGTACGCGATGAATGTTAATTGGTCTTCGGTTTTTAAACAGTCCATTAAGAGTTATTATTAATTATTACTTATAATTTATTATATACATTATTTATTTATAACTTAAGCTATTGAAGCAGCAAAATAAAATGGGTGCACCAATATTAAATTTTCGAACAAGATTAATATATTTCAAAAGATTATATAAATGCTTTTAAATATTTTTTGAGAAGTAAACTTTAGCATATCGATAAAATGAAAATAAATCTATAAATAATAAAATTGAAATGTTTTGTTTCGAAAATAATTAAAACAAGTATAATAATGCGTAGTATTGCTGAACAGTGCATTTTATACAACACAAAATTCGAAAAGTGACAGAAAGTCAAAACATTAAAAACTCATTAACTCTTCATTAAGTGAGCTGCATCTATATGTTTTAATTTAAAGAACTTTTGGAAACAAACCAGATGTTAAACTGAAGTGTAGTAATGAAGTTTTAAAATTCATTAGATACATATTCTGGGAAGGAATATTTGCCTTAGATTACCCTTGAAAATTACTAAAAGTATTGGAAATCAATAAATCTGACTAGGTATTAATTTATTTTTAAAGAAAAGTGTTGTTTCCATTTACACTTTTATAATTCTCCTTAACAGTACAACATGAAAATTGTATTCATGATAATGGTATTAAATGCTTTTAAATATTGAATGATCAAATTTATGCAAGTAATAAAAAAAGTAGTAATGTAAATGCCTTGTATAATGAGTTCTGCATCTAAGGAAATGGTTATGTTTGCAAATTTATGTTAGTTATCTCAAAATTAAATTAAGCAATATTTGGGATATTGAAAAGTAAATGAGTTTTAAAACAATGAATAATGTTGATTACTGTTTTCTGTATTGAATTACCTCTCCACAAAATGATTCTAATAATTCCTTCACAGCAATAAAATAATTTTGTAAAATGATTATTTTAATGAATTGATTGATTTAATATATAATAATACTTTATTTTAATTGTTTACTTAAGTTAACCTAATTAGTTTAATTTAAAGATAACTTAGATAATAAATTTGTAAGTACTAAGTTTCTAATGTTCATCTTAGAAATTGAAATTTTAATTTTTGTGTATCTTAACAATGAAATTTCTGTAATGGCACTCGATATATAAAATACAAAAGAAAGAGACCAATCTGAGTTATTGAATTTTAAAACTTGTTTAAATATATCTTTTACGTTAATATAGTTATTCCTTAGTAAAATCAATAAAATAAATATTTAGAAATATATAGTTTATTTATGAAATATTTTAAAGATTTCATATTCTTAATGTCAAAGAAAAATAAACTGATTGAACTAATATAAAATTTTAAAACTAAATAACTAATCTTTGCAACTTTTTAGCTGAAAATATATTTTTTGCATTACTTTTAAAAGTTCGAACATTTATTTTCCTCCTATGTTTATTAATTCATTTAAATAAATATTTTCCTTTGTTTGGGATTATTTAAAACTTAAAGAATGTAATTTATCTTTATGAGTGGTTGTGTGTGTGTCTTTGGTATTATATACTTCTTTATAACCTGACTCATAATATTTTATTTCATTTACATAAATGTCAGGCATTTGAACACAAAGACATAAACAAATCTGTACAAATAAGGTACATTGTTTCAAGTCAACCTTTATTTCTATAATTACTTTATATCCGATTGAGAGTAAGATTTAATAGAAATCCGGCCTGAAAAACAAAATGTCTATCATGTAGTACAAACTGGACTGTCAGACCCTTTTTCTTTATCCTCCTCAATAACGAAAACAAGGACAAAAACAAGAATAATTATATACATTTTTCATTTTTAAAAGCCTAAAAGTTAGCTCTTATGATTAAAACACAAAATTATTTAAGTAATATTCAAATTTTCAAAAATATATAAATTAAATTAATTTTTTTAAAAAATATATGACTTAAAATCTTGAGAATTAAATTTCCATATCATAAAAATAAATTTCAAGGGAATTGTAAATATTTGGAATTTGTTTTTCAAAACATATGAAAACTGATTAAACTAAATTAGACCAAAAATTAATTTAATAGAAAATCTACAATAAAAAAAAACAATTTGGAAAATGATAATTCTTGTTCTCTAATTTAAGTTAGCTAAATACACGTGCTTCACTTGACATCTTGAAATCATAATTATTTCAAATAATTTATATTTCTCACTCAAATCCCTACATTCTTATAAAATGTATAATTCAGCAGGAGGAAGCATGTATAAATTTTTTGGGAATTCCACCTAGCAAAATCTAAAAACCAAATATTAATGAATTACAAACAGAAAAGGAGTCGTTTTGACCTAATAACTTTATGTATTCGATTGAATCCCCACCCAATGAAAGAACTATCATGTTTATTAATAGCGGCAGGGGCATGTTAAATATGTAGTGGTAGAAGTGTTCTCCATATGGAATAATACTTTTGGGGGCTCTTCTGATTGGTACCTTCCTGCTTCTAAATTACGATAATCACTACGACAGGGCATTGGGTGCTCCACTATGTAAGATGCTATCACATCTTGTAGTGCTTAAAGGGGAAATCCCAATAGTTGGGCATTGTACAACAACACAAACATTAATAGCATATTTTAGATTTTTTTTGTAATTGGGAACACTGAAAAAATAAATGGAGAAAGAATTTAAAAAATATTTCTGACTGATAATTTCAATATTAAGTTTACAATTTGAAACATAAAATTGCGATATTGCAAAATAATTTGATGATAGCTTTTCAAAATGATATTTGCATCACGAATTAAAATCTCAAGTATTAATGAAAATTAAGCTGAATGAGGTGTGTGCTGGTTGAAAAGGCATTTAATTACGAAGTTTTGAAATATTGAAATTCGAATTCTTTTTTATTAGTGTTTTTATATATTTCCGAGTTGCGGTATAATAGAAATATAGAAAACCCCATACTATGAAGCTAAAAAAAAAAAACATATTTTCTTAAAAATAAAAAAAATGAGTTAGATGTCATTTACTTATAAAATTATATTGAGAGAAATGTATAAAGAAATATTATTCTCTTGCCTTAAATATTTTTCTCTACTGCCAGTAATTAAGCTTAGATGACATTAAAAAAGAGAAAATCATATGTATCTTTCTCGAAATCAAAAGAATTTGAAATAGAATGTTACATCACTTAAATTAATTATGTAAGTCCATGATGAAATTTACAGGTAATTCACATCATCGTGATGTATCTTATCAACATTTTGAAAGAAAACATAATTTTTATTAAATCAGTTTGAAACAGATAGCCTGATGTAAATTTCCTTGCTTGCAGGTTTAATGAGTTCAACCTTAGGTAAAATTGCAGTCGACAAAAAAATTTGTACTGGATAAGGATTTTAGTTACATAAATATGAAATAAGGATAATCTGATGATACAAAATGATCAGTTAATACAATCAGATGTAACGATCTCTTATCATGATCATTTTTTGTATCATTGGTTACGAAAAATATAAAATTGATCAATAATGTTTATAAATATTGTTTTAGTAACCTTGTAAAAATCATTACTGCAATATTATTTTTATAAATATAAATTGTAACCATGTTTCTAAATTAAATACAGGACACTTATAATTTAGTTTTTAAATTTGTTCCAAGAATCCTTTAATCGTAGCTCACTAAAACAAGATATTATTTATAAATTCGAGGAGTATTTTTGTATCCAAAATATACTGGAAACCAAAAATTAAGTGAAAATTACAAAACTACGATAACTCTACCTAAATTAAGCCAATCTGAAAAAACTTGATGTTAGTAAGCAAAAGCAGTGAACAATATGACTTTAGGCAAAATTGTGGCACTGCTGTCGGAATACGAGGGTTACTCTGAAATTTTTGAGATACGCACTGACAAGAATTCACAAAATAAAAATAACGGTTTAATTTTAAAATACAAAGTATTATACAGAAGATAATACAGAAGATGATTCTTTACTGAATTACTTCAACTTGCTTAGCGTAGAATAAATTTTAAACAGAAGAGAAAATAGAGTTGACGCGAGAACATTTTTGCGCTATGATTTTCTACGATGTTAAAGCAGTATTAAATCAAGAAGAATGCGTTCAACGGTTGCCATTAGCATTTGGTGATGAATCTCCAGCTCGTGCTACCATATTCAGATGGTTTAGAGAATTTAGAAGAGGTCGCAATTTTCTTCAGGATGATGAATACACAAGAAGGCCACCGTCGGCAATAATCCCGGATAATGTATCTGCCATACGAAAAATGGTAATGGATGATAATTGCTGTACCTATCAAATGATACAGAAGGAACTAAACATTGGATCCGCAGCCATAAACAAAATCATTCATGAAGAATTACATATGAAAAAAGTAGTTTGCCGTTGGGTTCCCCATAATCTAACTGAGCACCAAAAAGAGGAGCGTGTCAGAATCAGTAAAGAAACTCTTAAATTGCTAAATGATAGTGGCCACCGCAACATTTCTAAAATTGTAACAGGTGGTGAAACGTACATATCGTTTTTTGACATTCTAACACGTCAAGAAAGCAAAGTATGAGTCTTTGAAGATGATCCCACGCCGACACTGGTGAAAAAACAATGGGCACTGAAAAAAGTGATGTATGCCGTTTTCTTCAGAAGTACGGAATTGGTCAAAGACATCAAGTTGGAAGGACAGAAGACAGTAATAGCAAACTGGTATACCACCAAATATCTTCCAGAAATTCTACAAGAACTGAATGTTTGAGGACTACTGCTTCACCATGACAATGCATCTTCACATACAACTGGATTAACAGTTGAGTCTCTTAAACAAAAACAAATTAAAGTGATCGAACATCCGCCGTATTCACTTGATCTAGCTATGTGTGACTTTTGGTTATTCTTTAATCTAAAAAAGAACTCACGTGGACGTCGTTTTCATTCAGTAGAAGAGATTGATGTGGCTATAAATGCATTTTTTCATTTAATCCAAGAAATGAATGGCTTGAGGCATTTAATCTGTGGAAAATTCGTCTACATAAGTGCATTGATGCTGGAGGAGACTACTTTGAACACACCTAAAATTTTATAAGTATAACTTTAAAAACCTAGTTGTATCTCAAAAATTTCAAAGTGACCCTCGTATATCATTTGTGAAGAGCATAAAAATGAATATATCAGAGCAAGATGATAAATTCATGAAATAGGATGATAATTCGCGACTACACAGGGCTCGCATTGTGGAAGCTTATCTTGAACAAGAAACAACTGAGTGCATGCTGTAGCCATTTTGATTATCATATCTTAGTTCAATGGAGCATGTTCGGGACGTTCTAGGACGATGTGTAGCTGCTGTCAAGTTCTCTCCTAGGACCCCAGCCTGCTATCAATTGCTTTAGAATAAAAATGGCTTGCACTTCCTACACAGTTAATAGACAGTATAATTGAGAGTATCATAAGTGCATGTGCTATATTGCATCTCGGGGAAATCATACCCCATATTATAGGTACTTTTTCTTACACCTCTTTTTTGTTCATTGTATATATATGCTAATTTTTATGCCATACATAATAATCTCGGGCTTTATGCTAAATTGTACATTCCTGTGCGTTGAGTGATAAGTTTAATTCATAACTTTTCCAAGTATAATCATTTGCGATATTGTAATTTTTGTGATTTTTGCTTATGATTTTAACAGTATATTTTTATATGTCAAGGATTTGAACATTATCAAAATAAATGTAAAACTCAGCAATATTGAAGTTATTGCGACAAAAGCCACTCTTCTAAGCAATATACAACAAATGTCTCATGCTGAACAACTTGTTTGTCCCTCAATATGGAATTTGTAAGCAATTGTAACACAAATCATCCTTTTTCCCCTCCAAGATGGTCACTCTATGAACAATATTTTGAAAAAAATAAGAAGCACTTTTGATATAATCTGTAGAAATCTTATCACAAATTTATGTTATTATTAACAACCGAGATAAATTATCAACAAAAATATTATCCTTGCGACATTTAATTACACTGTTTGCCTGTTACCGACAATCATAAGATCTACCATCATAATTCCATCAAAGTATAAATTTCATCACATTTTTGAATTATGAAAATTTTTTTTTACTTTTATAGTACAAAATTTATCACCTCTTCATAGAAACCACATTTACAATATTATTTTTTTCCTAAAATTAAACTTTTAGCTTTTAAATACTTTAGGTTTATACTATCAAATTATTATTTGATATAATAGGGTTTACAATCTATTGATGTAATTTTGTATTTATAGACTTTTATTTAATAAGTGAGCATGCTTATACAATGAAAAATCATCAACTCTATAAACTTACAGCAGAAAATGGGGTCTTATTTATGTTATAATTGACAACTGAGTCAAACACATTTATGCAAGTTTTTCTTGGATTACATAATCATGTTACGAATGCTGAGTCGAAAAAGGGAGTTTATTTGCAAGACAACAAGTGCCCTTATGGTCATCTTGAATCTTTTGGAATAACATTGACAGTAAGTTTCATGACCATGGATTGGGTCACTCTTTATGCTACATCACATGCAAGAGTGTCTGTGATCAACAAGAAATCTGGATACGAGTATGACATAAAGTCTTTTTTTCAGATGAACCTCGATTCCTCAATTCTATTTACAGTAATAACATGTCGCTTCCATACTTAGCTTTAATAGAGATAATGCACATTACTGAGTGCTTTCGACATCAAGATAATGATTCATCACTTAGAGAGATTGTGTGGGGGTTCTATAGTCATCATACTGTACTATATAGTACAGTGAACTTCATTAGAAATTTTAGTGATAACTATAAAAATACAGCTAAATATACACCTCTAAATAATCTAAATCATACTTTTCCATTTACATTTAATCATCTGTATCACTGAAAAAGCTCTCATGGTTAAAAGTTTCTGCTCCTCATTATTATCATTATATACTGTTGGAACATTTCATTTAAATATGCATTAAAATAAAAATTACTTTTAATATAAAAAAATATCACTAATTGGATGAATAAAAATATGAACGGCACAAAATTATAACATTTTAGAATGGAGTTTCTCTTCTTATCTCGAAAGAAATCACTTTAAAAAATTAAAAAACTATTTTTGGCAACTCTTCTTATATTTTTTCCTTCAGGAAGATAGTATTTTTTTCAGATCTTAATGATTACATTTTAGAGTGGCATCACAGTATCTTCTTCAAAAAATATTTTTATATTCTTTTTTGGTAAACTTTTAAATTAAATATAAATAACTCTTTCGAACTCTTCCAATTTTTTTCTTTGACATTCAAAGAAGTTTCACAAGGATAGTGCATTCTACATTTATATAATTTCCTGCACAACATTAACGTTTAATTGACAGTCAGCGAAATACGATCTACAAAAAATTATTTTGGAAGAAAATAAATAGTTCTCTTCTGATAAAATTTTTTTTCAGATTCTTCATACACATTTAACTTTAAAATCATTTCATGAAAGATAGGTTTATGAAATCATTTTAAAGTTAAAAGTGTATGAAGAATTTTAAATGACATATTCGAAGCAAATGAATCTTTTTAAGAAGTAGGAAGACTTTATGTTTATATATATATATATATATATATATATATATATATATATGTGTGTGTGTATGTGTG
>JAPDSC010058986.1:0-17331 GCA_026290005.1 Latrodectus geometricus
CAAAATATTATCAGATAACTGAAGTTTAAAAAATGATTTTAAATGCATACAAAATGGCAAAGTTTATAGTAAAATACAGCAATAATTTTTTTTCTTATAAAACATATATGTATGAATTATGAATAATGTTAGCAATATTATAAATTATTTATTTATTGCCAACTTTGGAAAATCACGCCAAGAGTGACTGTACAGTAAATCTGAGCCATGTTGCCAAGGGTGATCATACAATAAATTTTTACTGATATTTTGAATATGATGACCAGTTGGGCAACAAAATTTATATTTTTTATGTTTAACAACATCTGATTTAAAATATGCTCCATTGTTAAGTGAAAATTAAATATGATTTAACCCCATACCTCAAATTGTTTTTTTATTTATTTTATGAAATCCTGCTTAAAGTTTATCTATAATATTATAGTCTATCTGGTCATAATGCATATGTGATTATAGAGATTAATTTTGTTAATTCAAATAAGAATTTATTCATTAAGATTAGAGCAGAATATTTTAGGAGTTTCAAGAGAGGTAAAGTACTGTATAATATATTATTTCTCATTATACATGTTTCTTGGCATTCTGTTGTAAGTGATATTAATTGTTATGATACCTTTTATTATGACATTATTTATAGGTGACATTATTTATTATATAGAGATATTATTTATTGATAATCAAGTTATAATTCAACTTTTCCATTAAAGTGTTTTATTCAAACTTCAACTTCTGTAATTATTTATGTTATAATAATTTTAAAATTCTTTTATTATTCTATAATAAATTGCTATTTTTATTTTACAGAAAATTATGAAGAAGGTAGTTTAGTTGTAGTGGTTGTTGATTTGAATCCTTCACCTCAAATGATTAAAGATGGTGAAGTAAGACTGTTAATCATTTAAATATTTTCTAATTTGTTGAGAAAATTTTATTGTTATTACTTTATTAATTATTTTAGTTGAACAACCATATTGCATTTATCTGATATAAAAGACGACATGGGGAAAATCACAAATTTCACTTTTATCACATTTAAAATGTTTAAATATCTAATAAATCTTTTCCTTGTTAAAAGGTTATTTTATTGAAAAACACATATGTATATTTATATTAAGTAAATATGTTAGAAAAATATGTAATAAGCAATCAATGATTCACGGATCAGAAAAAAAATAATGAATTTAAAATTAAATTTTAATAACTTTTTTTTTTTTTTTTTTTTTTTTTTTTTTAAACAAATTAAGCATTATGTTTTCATTTATTTATTGTTTTATTCATTTTAGAGTTAAACTTATATTTTTCTTTGTATCAAATAAATTGTTATTTAGTATATTTTTTAAAAATGCATTCTTTCAAAGAAACAAATTTGCAAAAAATTCAAAATTAATGTTAGTAGAATGGTTTTCATTAGGAAGAAAAAAAGTTGAAATTAATTTTTTCCTTATAACATCAAATAATAACTTTACATTTCATTCACTGTATTAAAAAAATAATTTTGATTTCTATAGGAATCTGTTTTATAAAACAAGGATTTCAGTTAACAAGTGAAATAATAATTGGTTTTTCCAATATTTGAAATGACAGTTTTGCTTGTTTTGAAAGGAATGAAACATTTAGCATTTAATATGATTTTCATTTCAATATAATTTTTTTTTAGATTAATTTAAATGATAGATGTCTAAAATCTTATTTACCCTAGAATGGTGCCAAATGGCAAAATTTTTCACAAACAATAAAAAACTGTTTATCAAGTATAACTGGCTGTCAGTGAAATGTTAATTTTTTTAAGTTTTCCATTTAAATAGCTTTGTTTCTGTTGTGTTACAGTATTGAATTAAATATGTTTATGTATTGTTATTTTTGAAAATAAAGTCTAGTACAAAGAATCAATGTTTTAAAATCTAAAATGTTAATTTCAACATTTCTTTTAAATTAAACATTTTAATTTTTATTAAATATGCACTAAGCAATAATATGGAATGATTTAGTGTCACTTTGGGAGGAATTTGTGTCAATTTTTCTGATTGAAAGGGTTTGTTACAAGTATGATTTTAATATATATTAATTTATTAAATCTTATAATATAGTAGTTGATAATTTTTCCTAGAAATATTTATCATTTAAATTAACAATATGTGAGCTTTTTCTAATTTTTGTGCTATGCAACAAATTTAAACTAGCAATAAATATTTAAATATAATAAAGTAATCATTTAAAAAAATTTCATGAACATTTGAAGAATTTTCATTTTAATGGTTTATTTATAGTAAAACAATGAAATCTTCTGCCCATGAATCAAATCAGAATGTTTTTATATATTTCAGAGCTTATTTTTTTCTGATCTATAATTACATTATTTCTATAGCACTTTTTGTGCAATAAGAAAATTTTATTTGCAGAATTTCGAGTGATATAATATAAATTTTGTTTTGCTTGTGATTACATACTCAACTTGAGAACATATCCTATATTTAGCTTTTAGTTGTTACTAATTATTTGATTTTGTCAATTAAATAGAATTTGTATTATATTTAATTTCCAAAAATATCTTTTTTAAGTCTGCAAAATTATTTTTCAAGTAAAAAAAAAAAAATGTAATCAAAAGTATTTATACATCATTTATACTTATTTACTTTGTTGACTAATCACTCTTTCAAAATTTTATTACTAAATATCCCAAAGTATTCTATATGACCAAATCCTTGTGATCATTTGACTTTTTAGACATTGGAATTGTGATTGCTATAAATGAATTGTGTTGTCAGTTGTCTATGACTAGACTGGTATAAATAACCTTTATTATGATAACAATAATGATTTATTTCAACATATATGACTGAATGATGTGATTTAATATCATGAGCAAATGATGTGAATGGTTGTTGAGAGTTAGAAAATGTTTGTCAGTAAAATAATAAAACATTCAAGAAAAGCTTATTAATTGGCTTAAAGACTGAAATACCAGCTACAAGATAGAATGTGAATGTGGAAGTTCTAGTTGCCAACGATTAGTCAGTACTGAAATAGCATAGAGAGTAACAAGATTAACACAAACTAACTAAGAGGCAGCACCATGTCAACTGATGATTAAACAAACTGTCAAATGACTTCTGAATAGAAAATTTGTCCTACAGTACAGTTTGTTTAGTTTTTCTCACCAATTAGAGTAAATTTATCCCTTTTCCTACATAACACCAAAAATTTGATTAGTGATAAATGGCCAATGTGCCATCTTGTCAGGTGAAGAATTTTTTTCTGTTTCAATCTGAAAATACCAAAATGAGAATGTGACAAGAAAAATACTAAAAAATGGAACAATACAAAGGAATAAAATTTATTGAAGCTTTTAGGAACAGTGTTATTGTATGAGAAATTATTTACTGGTATACATTGTGCCTGTAACCAAGCATTGAACAACATTTGAACTGTAAAGCCTGCTTTCATGTAATTTTTCGTCAAGTTTATCCATTCATATTGATGGCAAATGTGAATTGAGATTGTTACCTCAAAACAGTAAACTAGCTCACTGTAGTATTTTTGTTTAGATGTTTTTTCAAAGACAGAAGGAATTTTTGTTCTGTTTTCATTGTCTTACAATTACCAAATATCAATAAAATTGAGCAAAATTGATGTAATATTGGAAGAGCCATTCAACACATCTATGTATACAACTGTGAAATATCATATAACTAGATTCAAGAATTCATTAAACATAGTATCAATTTACTCTCATCACATTTCAAGAATCCATAGGGGCAAATCCAAAAAAAATGATTAGTGGTAGATAAAACTCAATAATTTTGGTTATTAGTCTTACTCTAAGATTTATTTAACCATTTGTTCAATTTTTTTTATGAACTTTTAAAAATTTATTGATGGTCCTAATATATATACATATTAAGGTTTACTTATAAATATTCCCCATGTGTTGATTTACATGGTTAGTATATTTAATGTTGAAATTAATATCTTTTTGGATAATTGTTTTTTGTAAAAACTTAACATCAATAATAATGTAATTAACTCACTATATCTGAATTTCTCATTGAAATATCATTCTAAGCTTATACAATCCCATCACAGTTAGATAGAAATTGATTTGAAATTGATAGAGAAATTTACTGTAATTGAGAATTTTTCTGTATCCCTACTTACCATAATGAAATTTTGGTTAATACATAAATGAATAAAAATAAAACTGGAGAGTGATTTTTTGTTTTATTTTTTTTTCTTTCAGTGTATTATGCCTCGTTGCTTAGATGCTGTAATGACATTTTGTAACTCTCATCTTATGCTAAATCCTTTGAATAAACTTGCCATTATTGGATGTCATACAAGACAAAGGTAATTTTTAATTGCAATTGTACCTAGGTATATTTATTAAAAAAACTAATTATGTAATATTTTTCAATGTTTTAGGTTTAATTTTATTAGCTTGCAAAAATTTTAAATAATGTTGTGTCTTTATCAATTAGTTAAAAAATTCTTACCTTTTCATTTTTGATTGTGTTAAAAATGCTAAAAGAAAATTATCGATTGATTGGTGACTTTAAAACTTAGTGATAGGTTATCCCAGAGAAATTTACTTACTCCTTAGAATCTATCTTGAGATAATAAAAATTTTGATAGATATTTAGGGTTTTTTTTTATAACAAGTTGCAGACATTGTTTACAGGAAAAATTTTTATATGATAACCTTAATTTTTTCAAAAATCCATTTCTTTGAAACCTATACTTATGGCACTGAAATAAGATGAAGTTCATGTCATCTTGGACTTTACATGAGCTGCATGAGGAAGAATTAATCAAACTGAACCTAAATAAAGTATCATAAATAAGTAGCATTTGACAAATAAATCTAGTAAAAGCAAGATCGATCTTTGATTTTAATGCCACATCAAAAATTTCCCATTCTGGTAAATCACCTATATTTACTTAAGATTTATTCCAGTTTATAAGAAAATAGTTTATAAGAAATTTTCTCTTTATAGAAGGCTGATAAATCCTCTGATGAGGTCCATTGAAGGAAAACATCCAAGTCAGTTACCAATTTTGCAAGTTTGCATTGCACACAATATCTTTATAAGCTGCAACCCACATAATTTTTATAGCAGAGTAAAACTTTATTGGTTGAACCTGTTAATTTTTAAGATGCAAATTAATTTTATGTGATTTAATAGTTTAATTACTGTCAAAAAGGATATAATTTGGGACATTAGAGACTATTAAATCATCAATAGATTGATATTTTGTTAGAGCTTCAGTGGTGAGGATAGAATTTATATAGTTAATTGTTAATTTAAGGGACTTCAGCAGAGACTAGGCTAAAATAGAAGCTATATTGGAGGATTTTAAAGCATATGTTGCATAAACCAGCAAAACTCCATTTGATTATGAAAAAATTCAATAAATAAAGCTTTAATTTGATATGAAGGTAAAGACTTATTTTGGAATTCAAAATCTGTAATCTTGATGGGTACTATGGAAGTGGCAAAGATTGGGGGAAGTTCTAACTGAATTAAATAATCTGGCTTGATATCAAATTTCTCAATGATTCTTAAAAAAGTCTATTCATCAGTCTTTAGATTGGAGATCATAGCTATTGGTGTAGCTCTTAATTATTCCCTGACCACTGATAGTAATGGCATTTGGATTTTGACTGATAGCAAGAATGCTATTCAGTGTTTTAAAATCTGACCAAAAATATTTGATATCTCAGACTATTTTGCAGCTTCTCTGCGAGATTGACTTGAAAACTCCTGTATAGCTTCAGTGGATTCTATCGCATGTTGGAGTGTATGGCAACAAGATAACAGATTTTCTCTACAAAAATGGTTGTGATCTTGTGATAAACAATTCAAATAAGCTTACTCCCTCGGAAATCCACTCCTTAAACAGACAGCAATTGCTCTCTGTATGGCATCTTCCACCGGTTCATCACTGGTATGCTGCCAAATGTTCTGGTCTGTCCTTGTCATGCAGTGGCCCCAGGCCTTTTCAAACAATCATGGCAAGGTTTAGAAGTGGCCATCTAAAGTTTTTGAGATTCTTGAATGGAGAGAAGACTTTCCTGATCCCTCCCTTCCTATCCTGCTCACCTTCTTGATTGTCTTGTCATCTTCTGGAAGCAGTTGTGAGGTTGGCATGATCTGGTCTATGGGATCTGGCATCTTGGGGCCTGTTCGACCTGATGTAGACTTTACTACATCAGGGGAATAAGTAACAAGAACATAACTCAAAACAATTTTTTGAACATCTAGGCCATATATCACTTAAGTGTCTAAGAGCTGGCCTGATCCTGTGGACAAGACAGCCAGTGGTAATCTATTGGATATATTTACTAAGTTAGTAACTTATTTGCTATGCATTGTAGCTATTTAAGTTCATTTTATGACTGAGGGGCTCACCAGAAGGGCTCTTTTTTCTATCACAACTACTTCTAGGAGAAATTTTCCTTTTGATTGAGTTTTAAATGATTTCACAAATATTTGTCAACATATTATTATTTAGTAATAATCACTTGTAATATTTCAAATTGATGAGGTATAATTGATCTAAATTAGAAGTTAAGTTAGGTAATCCATAATTTTTTTATTTATTTACTTATTTATATATATTTTTTATCATTTCACTTTCTTGAGAATAAGTAGTTGCCACTTTCATATCATAGCTATTTTTGCATTTTGAAGAGAAAAATCTGCAAACTTCAGAATAGGAAAGATTATTTGTAGCTTTATAAAATAAGACATTTTTTCTTATATCCTTTTGACATAGCTGAAGAAATCAACTTTGAATAGTTATTGCATTTATTCTCTTTTTGACAAGATCTCTATGTCTTGTGTACCCACAATTTATACACTTTTCCTTATTCTTACAATGGAGTGAAGAGGGCAAAAACTTTAGGCAGTTATTGCATTGTCAAGTTTTATCCACAAATCGTTGGATTTTATGAATTGTTAAATAAAAAATAATTTCTATTGTAAAAGTGGTGCCTAGAATTATGATTATTGTTGGGCTTGTATTTGTATTATTTATTATTTTTTTTAGGAAACGTTTAAGTTCAAATACTGTTACCCTATTTTCTTTCATTATTTCTTCTGCTATTTCCATGAGGGGAATTGATGTAGGAATGTCATGAAAAAGCAATCTTGTTGTAATAGTAGACCAAACTTAAGTATTTAACAGGGATATTCTGCAGTTCTTTAATTTTGTAATTAATGTGATTACTAAAGGATCATTAGTGGATGTAAATAATCTACCACTTCTTTTAAAAATTTTCTTAATTCCTTTTATTCTTAAAATTTTTTTTATTTTCTTATGTTCAGGAAATTTTTTGTTTATTTCATTTTTAACGCTTCTGAGATTATGTTTAGGAATAGACAGCCCAAACTATCTAGAAATATTTTAAAATAATTAGCACCATTCTTATGAACAAGAATAATACATTCTACTGTTTTAAAAGATTCTTGAAGGATACTGTGTTTCTCTAAACTAGACATTTCAACACTTATTGGAGAACACATCTTCAGTTTGGTAACATTCTATAAATGAAAACATGGAATAAGCTAGACTTTAAGTCAATATCAAGACTATGTTCTATGATATTTACGAAATAGTGTTTCAACTTCAACACTACTTAAAATAAAATGTGTATAATCAATACAAAAACTTTCCTTCTTTCTAGGAGTTTGAAATAAAAATGAAATAAGTAAAGAAATATAGTTTATTAGAAAAAATGCAATAAAAAAGAAACAACCAACAAATAACCATCAGACCTCTTTTGAATCAAACCAATTACTGATCTTTTTCTTTTATTTAAATTTAAAAAGTGTTATTTTTACTAACATCAAACGTAAGGTTTGTTTTTCAATATGATAGAAATAAAAAGATATAGAGGTTGTGGAAACACTTATATTTTTTATTTAACTAAAATGAAATTAAATTAAAAGAAAATATTATCACACAATTGGTTTTTAGGTATTTAGTTTTTGAAAGTGATGATTATTGTTTTTATACCAAATTCGTGTTATTTTAAACGATATAAGGCCAGTACTTGAGCTGACAAAAGATTTGTGAAGAGATTACTGAGCTTTAGATCGCTTTGCTAAAATTGTTTCATCTAATTACATCATAATATGAAAAATGCACTATTGACATTGGTATTAAAGCTGTTGTAATTAACTAAATTGATGGAAAAAAATTTTTTTAATTAAAAATGTTTCAAGCTTTTCTATTTAGATTACATTTAAGAAACAACAAATAATGAGTATTATTTTTTCAGTGCATTTTTGTATCCATCAACATCAACTCAACTTGAAGATACAAAACCAGTTGATGGCCAATATGAACTATTTGCCAATGTAAAAAATGCTGTTAATATCAATGTAAAAAAGCTTATACTTCAAAGTAAGTTACATGATTAATTATTTATTTTCAGAAATGTTAATTTTTAAGAGAATTTTTATATATTTATTTTAAATAAAGCGTTAAATACTTGTTAGTGGGATATGTTGTTAAAATATTCTATCAAACTTATCATACTCTGACCTATTCAATCTTATTAATTTAAATATTTTTGCATTGCAACCCAATCAAATTTTGTATTAGAAGACTAGTAATGAAATTGCATGATAAATTTTTATTTGCATACAAAATTATAATACAGGGCATACATTTTTGCAAACATGGAAATAATTTGTATGTTAAGCTTTCATATTTTAAATATTACATATTTGAAATATTATTTGTACTTAAATTATCCAATGACAGGAAATGTTATCTTTAAAGAACTCTTTAAAAAAAAAATTTATTTGCTATGATTTTATTAAAATGTTTTTATCTTGTTAAAGTAAATATTAACTTAATGATGAAGGAAAAGTTTTGGAATAAAAAAGTAAATCAAATTACACAACATTTTTTGATTAAAAATATATAAATTTTGTGTCATTTGACATTATATTTACCATTTGCTGGTCATAGTAATTTACAAATTAGATATCTGAAATTCATAATATTTAAAAATCTTCATATTTTTTTTTAAAAAAAGTATATTATAATAACTGTCCATGTGGAATTAAATAACTCAAATATTAAAATTATGTATGTCATCGTCTTATTTATTACATTTAATTTGATTAGGGTAATATGATTTCTTCAAAGATATATATTTTGATTTATGTTTAATGCATTTTGAAAATTTTCTGCTCAATTTGATACTTTAAAAATTTTTCAAGGGTAATATTTTTTGTTGGAAACTGTACAGTTTTGTTTGTTTTACAAAATGAATATATACAAGAAAATTATTTCTCATAAATTCAGCTTTCATTTAAATTTGTAAATATTTGAAAGAACTTAGTTTATAACACATTATTGTTAATATAGATGTTCTTATTGGTATTTTTTAGATAAATAATTTCCATTATCTAATATCTTTTGTACATTGATGAATTTTTTTTATTTTAACAGCTGCAGGAGATGAAATTTACACAGAATCACTTATTGCGGGTGCAATGACTATGGCTTTATGCTGTATCCTTTTTTATTGCTCAATGTAATTTTTGTTATGTTTGAAAATTTTTTAATATTTTTGTTAATAACTGTTTACAAATGAATATAATTTAACTTAGAATTTTGTAATTTCTGTATTGGAAGTATATTTTATGGAATGTTTTTTTTTATAATAAACATATCATATTTTTGTGTTTTTTACAAACTTAATTAACATTAAAAAACTAATCAAAAATTAAATGATTTTCAATAATTAAATTAATTAAACTGAATGCGTTCAAATTAATTTTTAAATTTATTATTTAAATGTTTTTCATGGGCAACAATAATGCTTTAATATCAGTTAGTTGAGAATTATTGTGCTAAATTATATTAGTATAAAAATATTTCACAATTATTTTATATAAATTCATGTAACAAATCATAGTTGTAACATTTTGGCTTTGCTTAAACATTAAAACAAACCTAAAATAAGAAAAAAATTATTATTTTGATACTATAATTGAAAAAGAAATAAAAGTAGGTTAAACATAGGATGAAAATATTTAAATTCAAATGTTTAATAATTGAAAATAACCATTTACTAATTAGTTTTATTGCATCTTTCTAATTGCTTAGTTCAGTTAAAGCAATTAAGTTTCAAATAAGCATTTCAATTGAATAATTTGATGTTCTCTTAATAATATTTTGCATTTCTTTTTTATAGCATTTAAATAGATTTTAATTTTCAACTATTATTAGTATAATTATATTCCTTTTCACTAAATGCCATAATTATTAGCATAATTGTATTCAGTTTTGTTATATATTTTTTTTTAAATTAGAGCTACTATTTGAAGCAATTCTTTTGTATTTTACAATTAAGAAAAGGGATAACTTAAGTGAAATACATGACTTTGGTATAAAGCTTGGTAATTCTTTACAAAAAAATTTTGACTTACAAATATTTAAAATATAACTTTAAAAAATCAATTTTTTAATTGATTACATGTATGATGTCCATTCATATTTATGTATGATTAATAATACTTTTTATAATATGATATTAATAAATAAAAAAAATTATTAAAAAAAAATTTTTTTTTTTTCTTTTCATGTTTACAGTTGCATTTGTATTTATACTCTAAAAAAATTTGAATAATATTCATACTATGTCTTAAATAGTACTGCAATAATGTATCAAACTGAATGAAAATATTTTTTTAATTTTGTTATAAGAAATAAATATAGTAAACTGCGCATTATGCGTGAAAACGCACTCTTAAATTTGATTTATCTCTACCAAAATATTTAACTTGAAATTAATTTTTAATTTGAAGTTAAATAATTCAAGTCCTCTTGGTCTATTCATTTTATTAGTGAATCTCCAAAAATTTAATTTCAACAATCTTTGAATGCTGATATTATCATCAACTGTGTTTCCATTGATTTTATTGTATTTTTTATCCATTTTTGAAAAATTACAGTATATTTTATTTTTTTCATTATACATCAGCGCTGTGTAGAGTTAAAATATTTAATTTGTAAATCAATAAAAATGTTTAAAAAGGAAAAAATTCCTTTTTTATTAGAATTGAATGGAAATTGTATCCCTTTTATAAAAGTAGGATTGAAATTAGTTGATAAATGTATTGGAGAGATCCCATAGCATATATGTTGGTTTTAATGAGAAAAAGAAATTTTAATTTAAAAACTGTATGTGTAATATCAATTTCTCAAAAAAAAAAATGTTTTTTTTTTTTGAGAAAAAGATTGTGAAAAGTTAGAATTGATACTATTATTCCGTCAGTGCTAAATATTCAAGGGAATTTTTACTGAAAATTTTCTTACATTGATCAAAAAATATCTGTTTTCAAAACTTGTTTATTGATTATAAGATAAAGAATGAGTTAATATAAGTTTTATTGTGTCAATATTTAATAATGAGTACTTTTAAGTTATAATATTAGTTTACATACAATAATAGTTTAACAATGAAAGTATAAAAAGTTTAAAAATATGCATAAAAATACAAAGCCTTGATTAAAAAGTTTTATTTAAAGCCAAATTGAAAGTAGACCAAATTGACACAAAGCCAAATTAAAAAGTAGATATGAAAAATGAATTAAAACTACTAAAAATACAAAAATAATTATTTCTTAAATTTTTTTTTACGTCAAGATTTTATATTTTTGTGATTTTTAAAGATAACCAACTCAATTTTATTCAATGAGAATTTGTTGATATTATTTCAATCATTAATGCTTGTAATTCATTTTATAAATGACCAAAAAATATTGTTTTAATTTCATGGAAGTTTAAAAAATACAAAATTTGACAAGAAAGAAAAAGTTAAAAAAATATTCTAAAAAATTTTAGTTTTTTGGAGGAAAAAAATATGCTTTTACCATAAATTATAAAAACCAACCAATACATTCATGTCAAGCAAAATAAACAAATTTTAAAAAGTACCTATTTAAACTTTGCAGCTCTTACTTTTTTATTGTTTCTGAATATTTATGATAGAACAATTGTAGTATTTTTGGCACAAACTTTTTTCTATATTTCATATTAAGCTCTGTAGTGACAACTACAATTCCGATAAAATTAACTTTCCGATTTTGCAAAGATTATAAAATTATTTGATGTAAGTTTCTTTTATTATTGAAATTTACATCATTAATAATTAGATGATTATACTTACTTGATAATTGGCAATTTTCATAAATACCTATGTATTGTAAAATTATAAAAATAGCTGTGAACAATTAACTGTATTTAACAAAATTTTACCAATTTTGAGAACAGTGTATTTTTAAATTTCTAGTAGTTTTAATATTTTACATAATATCTTAACATTCATAAAAATGTTACGGTTGTAATTATGTAAAGTATTAAATCTATTAAAAATTTAAAAATTCCTTTTTATAGAATTCTAATTCAGTTATCATAAAATAGCTAAAAGCAATATATAAAAATAAATATTTTATTAGCAATATAATGCAGCATATTATTATTAAAAAGTATTATAATGATAAACAAAAATATCTGCATTTGAAATATTTTTGTACGCAATAACTATCCATTTTATTCAGAAATATAAAAAATGAAGTTTAAGATGTTATGATGTTTATTGAAAACATTTTATTGTGTATACTAAAGCTTATTTCACTTTCACATCACCAATTTAAGTTTAGTGTTTATGAATGACCATTTGATCATTGTATTTATATCAGAGAATTTTAATAAGAAATGCTTCAATTGCAGGATGAAGTTGGTTTTATATAAGTAAACGGTATCCAAAAAAATAGAAATAGTCTACTCTATCAAGAAATTACTTGATAATAATGTTATAACTTTTTTAAAATTTTAACTTACAATTTAGTAAAGAAATCGGGAAATTATTCTTGCTGTAAGTATTATTATACCATTGAAATCAAATTGCAAATTATTTTCATTGCACTATAATATTTTCAATTTGGAAATTAAAAAAAAAAAAATCTTATTAAATTTATTTACAACTTAATATATAGATTAAGTTATATATTATATAGATATTACAGTTATATATAGATTAAGATCAGTATTAATGCTTTTTGTTAAAGCATTTTTAATAAAAAGCTGTGGAAGTATTTTAATCAGAAGTTGTATTAATTTAACATTGGCATTAGAATTTTTTAATATGTTTTTGAATGACAATTTTGAACCATTTATTTTATTTGGCAGTCTTTCAAAAGATATATATTTTACCATAAAATATGTATTTTATCTAATGAAAGAGCACTGAGTACTGCAAATAATTTAATATAAGATCGGTCACTATTAATCATCACTATTTACTTTTTATACCTTATTAAAAATGAATTATTATTGGAAATTAATTATCTAAATTTTGTTCATTCTATTATTATATAATTCTGGAAATGATTGTATGTTTGATTAGTGATATTACCTTAATTATATTAAAGATATACATCGTTCAAGAAAGCAAGAAATTATGACTAAGAAAATTCCTGCTAGAATTTTGGTAAATTTATTTTTTGCATTGTTGCTTCAATAAAATAAACGTAGATTGTATTATGTGAAACTCAGTGTAATATATAAACTAAAAAAATTACAATTTGATGAAGCATTTAAATAGTTTCAAATTTATAAAATTTTGTGCAAATTAATATTTGTCTAAAAAGTAATCAAAATGTTCATTATTTTCCAATAACTTAATTTTTAAACTTTCTTTAGAAAAGTTTTTTATTTTTAATAAAGTTATATTATCAAAAATATTCTTCTAACAAATACACATCACTAATTCTATTATACAAAGTAAAGTACATTAACTTCAATAAAATCAATTCAGGTTACTCTTTCAAATTTGTGTATTTTAAATTACATTCAATGTATGCTTAAAATATTTTGTTTTATTTACATGCAAAATTGTTTAGTTGAAACTATTATTCTAAAGACATTCAAATTCATGCATCTTTGAATTGTAAGCAAATTCTGACTTTTAGGAACTGAAGTACACAAACAAAATTTAGAAACAAACCCAAATACTCATAAAAAATTATCTAAAATTATATTAAAACTTATATGAAAAATAAAATTCAAATTATTCAGTAATTTTTTAAGCTGAATATATTTTGACATTGAAATTAAAATTACTGTTCAAAGGTAATTCTCAGTTTTATTGATGTTTTTGTAATTATTATTTTTTATTAATAAAAATATCTTTTTAATGAATATTTTAAATAATAACATTTGTTTTATGAATTGGCTTTTATTGAAGTATCAATAATAGTTTTCTTAAAATGCTTCATAAATTAATTAAAATTGTGTAATTCAAATGAATTTAATTGACTATGCTTATTATATTTTTATCATATTTTATTATATTATTTTGAGCAATACTTTAAAATTTGACATTCTACGAATTAATTATTTTTTTAAGAATTGAATATAAAGTAAATATGGGTGTTAGTGCTAATAATAATTCCCAAATTTATGTTAATAAATTGTGGCAAATTCTCATACATAAATTGCATTTGAATTTAGTTACATGTTGAATAGCTTTCTTGATGACCTATATTGGAATAAGAAATGCTTATTAGTAAATTTCTCATTATGACAGAGTTTAAATTATAGCCTACAAGGATTAGGATTTACTATAATGCAGTGTTATTGTTTCTACCAATTGTAAGCCCATAGATGTTTATAAAACATGGATTTAATGTGTTCAAGATGGTCAAATCGAACACCCTTCTGCATCTTTTCAGCTTACTATCAGTAATAGCAGAGAAGATTCGAAATATTACTGCATGGTCTTAATGATTTTTACAGTCACATCACAAGCTGTAAGTGAAGAACTGAGGTCGCTTTTAAGTAAAAATCTGCATGACTATATTGACGATGTTTGTTGTTGCATGGACTATCAGCTTGATGACTTTGGCTTCCACTGTCCTTGATGCTATATTATAGACAGAAGCATCTTCAATGGTATAGCCAATGGCAAATTTGGATTAAGGTATGGTATGACATTGTGCTTTCACAGAAATTCTAGTTTTGTTTAGGGCATAATGGTGGTCACATCTTAGTTTGGCAGGATCTTAGATCTTGTTCCCTTATATTCAATATCATATCGGCCCATCACTTTGCTTGGTAGTAGAAGGGTTTACGTTTGTGCCATCACTTGTTTTCATTGGTGGCTGTCTAAACAATGACTATTTCAGTTCTCTTGTATTGAGGTTCATGCTTTTATCTTTTATTTGAGATTTGCGTAATAGCACATTTTAATAAGTTAATATGGGACTTCATGTTGATAATACTGTACAGAACTTTCTGGATATTGAAAATGTCCAGCTGCTGCTTGTATATTTTCCAGATCTCAACAATAGAAGAAAAAAATTTTAGTCAATGGTTCATGAATGACTGGCTCAGTACCATATGACAATTTCTCCTCTCTCTCTCTCACACACACATTGTACTCTACCAAAGAAAAATATTTAATGTATATTATTTTAAATTTACTTTTGTATTGTAGGTTGTGTCTCCTTCAGGCAACAGTGCATCTCAGTATATAAATTTTATGAATGTATTTTTTACATCCCAAAAAGAGGTGACGTATGAATTTTCATGATGTGTATAATTGCTTACATTCATATCTTAACATTTACTAGATTCTTAATTTTGATTTTGAAGTGTTTTTTTTTTAATTTTTAAATTGTTGTATTAATGATAAATGCATTTTTTTTTCTGTTTTTGTAATGCTAATAAAATAGAAATTTTTTCTGCTTATGTTTTTGTAATACTAATAAAATAAAGCTTCTCTACCTTCTGTTTTTATAATGTTATACTTTCACTGGAAAATATTGCATTGAAATATCTTCTTCTCCTGTAATTCTGCTGTTTGATAATACTTATCTATTTAAAGTCAAATTTTTTTTCAATACCTTTTTAAAATAATTTATTTTTATATTTACACATGTGATTTATATTTCACTTACGTAGTGGATTTTTTCAATACAGAAAAGCTATCTTTCTACACTTAGAAAATATGTATCATAGTTTACAGAAGAAATCAAGCAGTGTTTGCAAGTTTAAAAGTTATTGCTAATTTTTATGACTACATAATATCATATCATTAAGTTTTGCAATATAGTGCTCAAAAATTTTATTTTTCAGAAACCAATTTATGGCTTCTAATTGATAACTTTCATTAGCAATATAATTCTTGTGATTTTGTCAATCTAAATGATGGGCAACATTAGTATATCTATTGGATTTTTAAGAATTCTGCATATGCACTTTTGTGTCAAGAAAAGAGAAATATATAGGTCTTATTTGATGAATTTTCCACAGAAAAATTTCAGAGTTGTACCACACAGAAGAAATGCACTGTTGACGAGAAATGAACATATTATGAATTATTTTAATATCTGATATTGCATTTCCTGATTGATATCAAGTTTAACTATCAGATACTCAAACCTTGTAATTGCTAAAAGAATAATTTCCTAAGATACAGATCTTTGGCAATTATTCCCCCTTCCAATATTCTTGGAAAATACTAGATTTTTTTTAGAATTAAAGGATAAATTATCCTAAATTTGTATGTAATGTAAATATGTGATTCAATCAAAGTATACATATTATATTATCTATATGGAATTTGCTCGGCAAAGGGAATCATTGAACATATTTAGGTATTAATGTCCATCTGCATTGTTGTCTCAATAACTTTGTGTCATTTCAGTATTTGAGGCATTTTGTGCTGGCACTTTACTAATAAATCATTTGATGTTATCTTGGATTGCACAGCACTCATCACTTTTTGCTTGTAAAATTGTAGTTGAAAAAGTTATTGATTTTGTAATTAATAAGTTGAGACTGCAGATACTTGACCAGTAGAAAAACCAATTTCATTTGATTCAAGACTATCATGTTCTTCTACCAGTGTGGTGTTGAAAGTTTGCTGTCTATTTTGTTGTCAAATTTTTTTACTTGACTATTATGTATGACGTTTTTAGTATGACTTAAAACACATTTGATATAGTCCAAGTTTCCACTTAATTCACTTGTAAAAGTATGATTGAATCACTAAAAAATATATTTCTATAATAATTTTTTCATTGTTGTAAACTTGTGTCGTTCAGCTGAATTTTGTGCTCATTTAAATATATTTTATTTATAAAACTGTTGAAAATAGTTATTTGAGTAAATTTGTATTATTAAAAATGTATATGTATGTGAATTTTTGCTTATGATTTTAATTTTTAAATGGATTTCTTAAACATTATAATTTTTATTTTATTTTAGGGTGTACCAATTGATGCTTGTGTTATTGAAAAAGAT
>JAPDSC010058989.1:183-71773 GCA_026290005.1 Latrodectus geometricus
ACACACACACACACACACACACACACACACACACACACTAATTATTTACTAATTATTTTTTAAAATTTTTCTCACTTCTATTAATTATGCTGTTCTTATATTAATGTCTAAATCATTTTATTTTATTATTATTAATTTTTGATAATAATTTGATATGTATTCGGAAAAAATTAAAATCAAAGAAAGCTTTTATTATTGAAAACATTACATTAATTCAAAGGCTTTTAAAAGTGTTCGTACACTTTAAAATCTTATAGAAAGAGCGCTGTAGTCCGGAATTGAATTTGAATATAGAGCCAATTTTTTTTTCATATCTCTTTCATGCTATTCTGAATAAAACCTCACTTTTTGCTTTTTAATATTGACTTATTTTCTTTTTTTAAAACTAAAAATGCAAAGAATCATAGAGAAATCACACCACAAAAGTTATTGTACATCGAAACATTTCATAAATAAAATTATCGTCTGGCACTTTTTTTAATTTTTTCATTTTAATGATGTTCAATAAACCGTTTCACTTTATTCTTTGATGTCTTATCCGTTATATTTTATATAATATTTAAAAATTGTCGTAGTCAAAAACAACGAACAGCATTCAAAAATTGATAATTTTTTATCATAAATGTGGAAAATCCTTCCAAGATATCGTTAAATTAGTAAATTTACCTCGTTCTACTGTGCAGAATATGATAAAAAGAGGAAAACTAGGTTGGAAGTATAGTAGCCCGGCAAAGTTAACTAACATGATCAGAGATTTATGCTTAGAAAATTTGTGTAAAATCCACGTTTGAGTGCTGTAAAGATATCTACAGAATATGCTGAAAAATTTTCTACTTCAATTTCACATGAAACTGTTTGACGACTACTTAGATCAGCTGGATTACATGGGCGGTCTGCTCGAAGAAAATTTTTTGTAAGTGCAAAAAATAGAAATCTTAGACTTTTCTTATCAAATCATAAATAAGCCAGAAACATATTGGAATCATGTCCCATTTGCAGATGAAAGGAAATTTAATATTTTGGGCTTCGATGTTTGTAAAATTGTATGGAAAAGAAAAAGTGAGGAACTTAGTCCTAAGACCTTGATAGGAAAACTAAACATGACGGTGGAGGTGTCCTTGCGGTGGGGTGTATGTCAGCATAAGGATTGGTAATTTAGTATTTATTGATGGCATAATGAACCATGCTCTCTATTTAAATGTTTTAAAAGATAATTTAAAATCATCAGCCCAAAATTTGGGTATTGGAAACAACTTTATTTTTTTTTATCAGGATAATGACCCAAAGCACACAATCTTCAATATTCATCTTTTGTGTCTCTATAACTATCCTCAAGTTCTGAAAACACTACTTCAATAACCAAATTTAAACCATATTTGGAGAGACCTAGAGGTTAGAATATTAAGAGACTACATTAATAGGAAAACCGAACTAAAAATTGCAATTATGGAAGAATAGAGGAGCATTAATGTGGATATTACAAAAAAACTGGTAACCTGTTTGCTCAGATGTTTGAAATCTTTTGTAAATGCTGCAGGATATCCTACAAAATACGAAGTGACAGAAATACTACAATATTTATTATCATAAGTGCAACTTTCTTTGAAGTGTACGAAAACTTTTGTGAGGTAGCGTTTCTGTTACTTATTGATGATTGATTTTTCCAAAAAAGTTTTACCATATCCATAAAACATACATATAGTTTTTCCAAGAGATATCTGTAGATATTATTAGAAAATTCTCATTCTCAAATATCAATTTTTATTAATGAGTAAGGCGATATTTCATTGAAACTCGTAAATGAACGAACACTTTTGGGAGCACTGTATAAATAACTTATTAATATTCTAATGTCTAGAATTCTCTTTGCACATATAAAATGCTAAATATGAGGTTATGTTTGTAATCTCTGTTATGATGAGTGTTAATTACAAAATAAAGTTCATAAACATGAACAAGCTACTTAAAATACTCCAATAAAGATGAATTTACTTTGAAATTTGAGTCATTTTGTGATATTCAAGGGTTCATTCTAATTGTGTAAATTTTGTTTAACATGTAAACATATTAATTTACAAGGAAAATTTTTAAATCAGTATTTCATTTGTAAATTAAGTATATGTTGACATGGATTCTGGGAGCTTTGATTCTTCTTTCTTTCCGTATTTAGTTATGCAAGTATAAATGAGTGTAAAACTATACAAATAATTATAATTATTTTCAATTGAATTAAATACTAATAAAAAAATTCTTGCAAATCATAATGTTACTTATGCCATTAAAAATGATTTCGTATTATAGTTTTAGTATGCTAATTAATGATAAAGTCATCAGTTATTACTATTCATTAAATATTTTAAAAGGAATGAAAAAAGTTGTTATCAATAATGATTTAGTATTTTATTAGAGTAATAATTAATAGTTTTAGTTTGTGCTTAACAGTAAAAAAAAAAGATTTTCTCTCTATATATAGTAAAAGTTCTTTTATGTATTCACTGAAAATAATTTCTTTGATATTTTGCTTCATGCAGAAAATAAAAGTTCGATATTTCTCTCAAGAAATTTAAAGTTCAAAAGTTTTAAAATAATTCCTTAATGAATTTATACCAATTATGTAAAGCTAATTCACATTGTTTATGGAAAATAAACCTTAAGCATTTTTTAAAACTTATTCGAACTTTTTTAAAGTTAATCAATTGATACATTTGTTTTCCTTCACTAATTTTTTGAATTTAACAGGAAGAAAGAATAAATGCTCCAAGAAATTTCAATTAGTTTCCACAAAAATTTAAATAATTAAAATATATTTGTAAACCTTATTAGTTTTAATTAAATACAGTCTGTTTTTTATGAATTCTTAGAACATTAGTATCAATAGAAATTATACTATATCTTTCTATGAAATTCATAATAGAAAAAAAAATTACAATTTATAAAACTATTTATTTAACTTTTCTCTTATTTTTTCCTTGAGAATAAAGTTTTTTATCCTTTCTATCAAGACAAATTGTTTAAGATAAATTAATTAATAGGAAGTAAAAGAATTAATTTTGTAAGCCTTTCTTTATTTTTCCAGTTGCTTAACTTTTAAATAGAAGCAATTTTTCCCAAACTATTTCTCAAGAAGAGAACTTCCATTGTTCTGAGCCCTAAAAGCATATAATTTTCAAGTACAAAAAATAAACTTGCATACTCTCTGTTTCTTCGCTTGAGTAACTAGAGCTTCGAAAATCTTATACAATATTCACGTTTCATTACATAATGCAAAGACTTTTTTTGGCAATTTATTTCCAAATATTCTTGCAGAATGAATGAATATCGTTTTGTGTCGGAGTTTTAATTTTAATTATCCTAAAATTAGGCCATTAAGAATATTCTGTATATATAAATCCCTAAAACAAGGAAGAGAAGGAAATCAAGATCTAGAAACTTATCTCTAGTAGTTGGAAGGAAGACTTAAAATCAAAATGGTAAAAGTGTTTGATTATTTATACTTATTTAATATTTAAATAATTTAATTATACATAATATCTAATTAATATTATATATAATATAATTAATATAATATAAATATCTAATTAATATTTAATTAAAATCTAATTTACAGAAAATAATATATTAACTTATGTGTTGTATATAAATAAATGATATTTAAAGATTATGTAAAACGAAATTTTCTATAATTTGAGTGAAAAGTTAAAAATTTATTATTTTATTTTTAATATAAATTAGAAATCGCATGGAGAATGACATTTTATATTTGAGAAACTTAACTTTATCTTGTGTGACATGTAACTTGATATTTACTGGATTCCTTTATCTTAATTGTTAGTACTAGAGAGAGATACTGCAACCTTACTACCGTATTCAATTTATGAATTTTTCATGTAGTTTTATGAAAAGCATACTAATGAAAAAATAAGTAAAATATTTTGAAAAATTGTGTTTGAAGTAATTTTATAATAAAAAAAAATTAAAATTTAAATATAACTTTCTTATTCTATAATTTCAATTGTTTGTTATTTTAAATTTTTTATAAAAAATTCTGCTGATGAAATTCAGTTTTTAAACTGGAAGTTTGATTGTTTTATTTGATAAACTTCTATGAAATTTCTGGTGATATATTTTAATCAAAATAGTAAATAATGAACCAAATATAATTTTTTTGTAAAATTTGAAGAAATTGAATATATTTAAATAAATTAAATATATATATATACGCATGTATATACTAATCATTAGTAATAAAAATGCAACTATCTTCTGTTATTCAGAGGATTCTTCATTATGAAATAGATTAAATAAGAATTTAAAAACGAGTAAAAAATTAAATTTGAAAAGTCCTGGAAATTGTTTGAATGATGTAGGAGATATGTTTTAAGTTTGATAAGTTTTTCCTATATGTTTAACTAATTACTTCTTAATTATTTATGTAATAAAAACAATAAATAGAAAACTATAAAGGATGCACATAATTTATAATTTTACATAATTGTTTTGCTTTATTTTCATTTTATCTAGAATTCGATAACGTTTATATATATATTTTAAGAGATCAAGTAACATCCGAAAAATTATATTACTAAAATTTCGTATGAATGTATTAATATTTCCACAACAGTGCATACTTTTAAATGTATGTACTTCATATATTAACATGTGGCCTAGTTAGCTAAGTGACCAGTTATCTAGATAAGTTTGTGTGTTAGGTAAGATTGTGAGTTCAATAAAATTGAAGATCTGTTATGTTCACTAATGGTGGCTGTGGCCGCTGGTTTAAATATGTCATGCCATGTGAAACGATGCCTCTGGGAATGGTCGGGTAAGTATAGAGATCTTTTTGGTTCTTTCTTCCAAATTGCGAAGACTCAACCACTTTCAAAATGTCAAACCCGACAAGTGCTCCTATAGAGAAAATGCCATCCCTTACTCTTCTTGTAGTGTTGAATAGATGAAAAAAGATTCTAGTTGCTGGCAATTATAATAGTACATTAATAGTGTTAAGCAAATATATTAATATTTATCTTCATGCTCCAAATTAGAGAAAATTTAACCGTTTTCTTACATTATCTTACAGAAATTAACAATGGTTCTTTTTGCTGCTTTATGCATTGTTCTTTTGGCTACGTTAACTTATGGAGAGGGAACAAATGAAACAGTTGCACGACATCACCATCATGGGCACCATCATCATGGGCACCATCATCATGGACACCATCACCACCATGGTCATCACCACCACCATGGGCATCATCATCATCATGGGCATCATCACCACCATCACCACGGGCACCACCATCATCATGGACACCATCACCATCATGGACACCACCATCATCATGGACATCATCATCATCATGGTCACCATCATGGCCATCATCACCACCATGGGCATCATCATTAAAGCAGTATTTGTCTTTAAATCACATATTTTAATAAAAATTCACATTTCTCGTAAAAAATATTTCTCTTATTCACTTTGTAACATTATTACTTTTCAAAGTAATGAACTATTTCAAAGAGATACGCTATAAAAGGAAGGGATAGTTGTTATTTAATTCAAACTCTTCATGAAACAAAATATTTAAATCCCCTCTAAATGATTTTCAGTTGCATACAACACAAAACAAGTATCTGTAACTATTTGATGCTTGTATAATAAATCACACTGATTTTGATTATTTCAGAGATATCAGTTCAATATATTTAATATATTTTAGTTTCTTCTGAATACTCACAAATATTTCTTTAGTATATGCGTTGGTAATAAGAAAATAAAAAAACAAAACAAAAAATATTGATTTTAATAATGTGTTATTAGGTTTCCCTCATTTAATTAAAAATTGCAAAATACATTGGAACGTTGTATTTCATTTTGTGTAAAATTAAGGATTTTCCATGTAAAGGTAATTTAAATTTTGAATATAAATGTGTCTAAATAACTGAAATTAAAATAATTTTCCTTATATATTTTTATTCATTATTACTAAATTAATTAAATGGGATGTAAATGCAGTAAAAAGAAGAAATTATGTTATATTTTGACTGAATTTTAATGGTTTTTCTCCAAAGAATTACCCGCTAAAACGAGAAAACAGAAAATTCTCGTTTCTATTATGGATTTTATGTTACACAAGTTGCTCCACAGAAATGCGAGTTGCCACTGCAATTCATGTTCATTGGCTTTGAAATATTTTATCAATTGCATGTCTGATCAAGAGGTCCTTGCCTACAAAATTTCATCACAATCCGACAGACATTTTTTGGTGCTTTGATCTTTTTACAAAAGAGTGTATTTCAGCTTTTATTATACCTTAACTTACTCATTAACTCGAAACTCTGCTTAACAAAAAGTATTTTTAGGGCCTCATTACATGATATGAAGTATATATAATATGAATGTTTAGATGAATAGTCACGGAACAAAAATTTTGTTCTTAATAAGAAGCATAGAATCGATTTTAAATATAAATATAAAATAAATTATTTTTCCGCAAATAATAATTGCGGAAAAACTATTCATTCTTGATAATTGATCATTAACTTTCACATACGTTAAGTAGTTGATTAAGTTAGAGATTTATATTTAGTTTATTGAAAATAATTTGCGGTATTTTATTAAAATTTAAATATATTTTTAATAACATTTAAAATGAAATCTTTTAATAATATGTTGTAGATTTTTATTTAAATAATATTCTTTTGAATATTTTTTCATTCTTTCATGAATTATAATTGCACAAATAATAAAAATTTCGTGAAATAATAATCCAAAACTTGTTACTATTTTAAGATATTTTCTGAAAAAAGAAATTTTTTGTTAATTAATAAAATGGAATTATTCACCTATGATTTAAGCATGAATCAAAATATCTGAAAAGCAAAATAACCATTGTTTCGAAAAATAAAAAATGTCCAAATTAAAAACAAACATTATATTATGATTAAGCTGTATTCAGTTTGTGTGAAAAATTTGTATATAATATATACAAATGCACAAAACAATAAGAGTTTTATGTTTTACAAATATATATGCTTTGTTGCAAGATATTAATAAATCATCTTCATTTGAGATATATCTTATTTATGGAAAAAACACTATTTAATTTAAATGTATTGTTAAATAAATAAAATATATCATAGAAAAATGTACCATCAGCTCTCATATATTTTTCAATAGTCAGTAAAATTTCAAGAAATTTTATTTCTGATGAAAATAAGAAAACTGTTTTGATATTTAATATAAGTTCCGTTTCCTTTCTTTTTATATCTGAGCCAAGTTGTCAACTTGAAAAGATTAATGAAAATATTTTCAACGCTTGAAATAAAACATGTTATAAATCATTCAGAAGATGCGATTAGAAATTATTATATACTTCATATTTCATTCAGGGATTATACAAAAATTACATAATCATAATTATCGTTACCGTTTATTCTTCCTGTAAATTAATGCATAGGAAAATTCATATTATAATTACACAATAATTCTTTTTATTTTTTCAGTTTTTTTCAGAAGATTAAAAATATTTGATTGGAAAAATTTCAATGTGATCCATGGCAAAAGCTAAATTCAGCGGCTTGAATTTTCTCTTGAGGTTTCTCTGTTGCAATATATTTTTAGGGAGAGAGAAAAAATGGAACGAGGAAACAGTATAACTATTAAGCAATAATCTTGAAATAAATATTATATTCTTTTTCACAAGAAACATTGTAGTCTTAGAACTTTAGACAGAATGTATTATAGTTTAAGGACTGGTTGTTTATGTTCAGTAATATATAAACAGATTAAAAATTTCTTCATAAGAAAAATATTTATTTTCTTACCATCTTAAAGTCCATGTTTTCCTGAAGAATGCTAAAACCCACGTATCTATGATCTAAATGAGAGTAACCCTGTTTCGGTTGATCATATGTTTTATCTATGATTTTCCATGGTTTAATCATTATTTTCATTAATCAAAGAAGTCATCAATATTGATGAAGTTGGATAAATATAGCTACTAGAGAAAGACATCTGACATGTAATTTTACATTTGTTAGAGTTAGCAACGTTTTTAATCAGCTGTTCAATTTTTAATTCTTATCATTCAATAAATTCTAATCCTAATTGTATTAAATTAATAAAAGTTTTTTAATTTTGCTTTAATGTATTTTAGAAATAGATATTATAATATTAAATGATAATTTCAGATATAAAAAAATTATTTATTTTTTAATGAAACGGAAATTTTAATAATAGAAATAACTAACAAGCTAAAGATTAATGCGATCTTGATTAATTTGAACTCTTAAAGTTTGTTAAAAGTCACTGTATTACGTATTTAGAAATACCATGCATATTAAATTAAAAACACATTAAGCTTCAGAATTGTAAATTTTTTTTGTCGAATGCCGGCCTGGCTGGCAATATGTTGTGCGCTGCTCCACTTTTCCAACTGAACTATAATTTGTGGTGTAGAGCCCGACTTCATCAGTACACACATGATATAGGTACCCATTTATAGGGTAGGCAATCATTCATACTTCATTCGTACAAGGAAAGGAAAAAGACAGGAGACTGAAAAAGAGAACATACATCCATGCCTGAACCGGTACTCGAACTCAGGACATTTGATCCACTGTCAGGTACGCTGACCCCTTGATATGGTGCGCGGCAAGAATTGTAAATAAAACTGGTATATGATAATACATTTTTCAATTTATGATGAATGGGATTTGAGGGTTGATTTAATAATAAAGTAATCGAGGAGTAAGCTGCAAATATTTCAAGATAGTTAGAATATAAAAATATGTTCTTTACATATGTTTTATAAATTTTAAGTTTTTGTTATATTTCTAAATATTTCTAAATATTTTTTAATTAAAGGTTGTTAAAAAAGTTTATTTTGTAGATAATACTCATTGCTATAAATATATTAAATAGATTTAGTTTAATTTTTTTGAAGGATTTAAACTTTATGTAATTGTTTGACATTTTTGAAAAAAAATAGAGTATAATAAAAGAAATGTCTCAGTCATTGGCTGTTATTCTTAAATCAAAAAAAATATTCTGCAATTTCCAAGCATTATTTTCTTTCTACAATATACTTTTATTCACTTTAAAAGAAACAAAACTTGACTAGAGTATTAAGATAAACGCTATTTGACTTGTGGTTGAATTTAATAGAGCATTAAAAGAAGAAATGTTTGTCATTATTTAAAATTTTATCTTTCATCTGCTTATGAATTTCTTGTCATATGCTTTAAGGAAACGATAAAGACCAACTATTATGTTATATATATTTTAGTTTTTATATAGCTGAAATGGCTACTGCTTCGATTCCATTTATAATAGCACTTGTGCATTTAAATTAATTAATTTTAGTGAATTAAAATTAAAAAAATTAATTCAATTTCTTTGAAATAATAGAATAATTTATAAAAATAAAGTTTTAAAGTTGTTTTATAAATTTGAATGAATTTATATTAAAGATAATTTAAATTTTGTATTTAGCAGAAAAACGATAAATTGTTACATTTAATTATATTTCATACCACATGACTATTTTTTTATGAGTTAAATAAAGTTTTTATTTTACTCCCATAAAAATCACTTAAAAATTGTTTTTGTTAAATCAAAATTCAAATATGCTAATTTGATGGAATATTTTGAATTAAAAAATAAATATAATTAATGATGACTAAACTCTGATTAAAATTTAGTTATTTTCTTGTTAAAATTTAAATCGTTTTCAGCAATATTCAGAGTTAATGGTAAAAGTATATTCTTCAATATATCGATGGATATGAATTTACCAAATGGTCTTATCCGACTTGCAACATGGTTTATTTTGACGGACCAACGTTTTTCTTCCTTCAAGGACAATGCATCATAACGATAACAGAAAAAGCGTAAATAATTTAAAAAATTCATTTTAAATTTATAATGATTTTGTTATTTCTAATAAACTTATTAAAATTTATTTTTTCTTTTACCAATTTAATATTTTGAATTTATTTACTATTTATTAATTTTCAGTAGAATGTGTGTTCATTGTATTTACTTAATATTGTAATGTTGTTTTAATTTAGAGTACAGTAGTTTAATAATTTTAAGTAATTTGTAACTATTTGAATTTGACAATATAACTTTATTTGGATTCAACTCTATCAATTCAAACTATATGGATTATCATATTTAGATTATTACATCTAACTAAATATAGTAAATAAAATACATTGAAATATAATAATTTTTGAATAATCAAAATTATATTTAACAGAAATGGTTTTGAGATATCTTGATTAAATCCACTGTTTTGATGTATATATTACACAAAATTAAATACAATTATTGGCTTATATAATTAAAGTTCCATTCATATTATAAAGATCATGAGAGTTTCCAGTTATATCATGACCAGAAGAGAAAACCTTCTTGAACAAATGTTATTAATTTGGTAATAAATTACAAGAAATCTCAAGGGATTTTTTATTACACAATAAAGAAAAAAACCACTAAACATTACTGATCAAATAGAATGGATCTTTGTTAAACATTATTTGATTAAATAAGGCATGAAGCAATCGGTATAAAATTGGGTTATAAATTTAATGGTGACTTCAAAGCTATTAACAATAGATAATTTAATAACACACAATGAGAAGCCTAAAAGTTATTGTATTATTTTTGTAACACATAAAGTGTTTCCTCTTTCTGGTAAAAGTTTTTATAAATAGGAAATATACATGAAAATATCACTAAGTCAGAAATCCAGAAAGATCTCCCAACATCAAACTCAAATGATGTGTATAAAAAAAAGCAAAAGCACTATACAGATTTAACATTATTCAATAATGCCTAAATGTGGGGCTTCTACTCCGAAGAATATGTCCTATTATTAGAACATTTTAAAATCCTTACAAATTATTAAATGCTTTACGAACAACGTAGTTCAAACGCAGTTCGCAACGTAGTTCAACAAGAATTACTTTATACGAACTGCGTGAGAACTACGTTTCGCATTCAAATTCTCCTGGATTGTTTGGCATTCAAATGGCCAAGCTAGCATTCTTCTTCAAAACAAAATATAAAATTAGTTTTTTGAACCTGTAAATTCATGAACAAACTTTGCTCTAAAATTGTAAGATGATTAAGGAGTCAGTGAAGCAAAACAATAAAATTTTATGTAATGATGATCAGATTTCAAACGCTATAGAAAAACTTTTTGCCTCAAAACAACGGAAATCAATTAACGTGAAACAAAGAAACAAACTTGCTAAGAGATATAATGTTCTGTCCAGAACTTTAGATATTCCGCAAAGGATTTGTGTATAGTTTTAATTTAGCTTGAACTCGAGCTTGAATTAGTTGTTTCTCAAATGAAACTGGATAAATATCGCTGACATGGTCACGTTTTCGCCGAGTAGTTCATTAATCATAATGGAGAAAAAGCAAGAAAGACGCTCCAGAGACTTATTAATAAAATTGATAATGAAATTAACTCCGTTCCATCCTTTTGGAAAAGCTACAATGAACCCTTTGTTATAAAAAAGTTAAACCAGCTCCCGATTTTAATAGTTATCAGCCGATCACTTTGACATTCATCTTGGAAAAATTAATGGACAAACCTGATAGCAATAGACAACGTTATCTTGAAACCAAAGGACTCTTGGATTGTTCGCAGGATGTCTTTAAGAAAAACTATTCCACTGAGGAGCTTGTTCCCACTTTTTCTCAGGGTTTTCGAACATTGAAATTTAAATCTTATAAAAGGGTTAGTATACATATGGGGCTCCCCCCAACAATTTCTTGGAAAGTTAGAGAAAGTGCTTTTGTGATTAATATCCATTGTTTAAATAAAAATCTTTAAACACATCACAGGTTATGCGAGCATATTTCCATTTTGTTAATGTTGTTTATTTATTTATATTTATTTTTATTGCGAGCATATTTTTTATTTAATTTTACTGAAGAAAAGGTTTACATTTTTTTTTCTAATTTAGAAATTACTAGTATTATTTTAATTAATTGAAAAAAGAAGAGCATAGACAATTGAATACATTTAAAATTTTAAGGCATTGAAGTACGATTGTTTCCGATGTTCAATTTTAACGTGGATAATTGTTTATTGTAAAAAGTGCTTTATTCTTTCATTAAAAATTAGCAGAAAACTAAATTTCTCAAACCAATTTCTATTCTTAAAACTGCGGATGTTAATGAAATATAAATATTAAGTTTTCCTTTGAATTTTTTTCTCTATGGTATGAAGGAACATTTAAAATTATAACAAATAAAATATTGTTCTCATAAATGTGAAATTTTCCATGTTGATTAAGCTCGAAGCTTAAGCTTATGAAAATGTTTTGAGAATTTCGGAAACACTGTATTTTTTATATATAAACAACATAATAAATTAAATTAAATTAATTTCATAATACAATGGAAATTTGTAAGATGCAATAATTATACAAAAAAGCGCTAAAAACCGTATATAACTTTTTTAACAAAAAGTTATACATGTTATATAATATATATTATATGGTATATAAAATTCAGTGATTACTTTCTTAAGCGAAAGTAGTTTTCAAATAAATTGCTAAATTAGATTATTTCCTGAATGAATTAAACAAAAGTAAAGTTTCAGTAAGTATGATGTAAATAAATTGAGTAATAAAGTAAACAAAATGTATCTCTCTATCAGAGAGAAAAAAAACCTTTCGTGCTACGCGTGAATAACTACTAAAGGACTTGGATTTCCTAACACATGTCATTTTTTGTTTACTTCTTCATGAACTTGGTATTTTTTATAAGAAGAGAAACTAGTTTGTTTTGAACAGGTGATAAGAATGCGGTAACTAAATATTTTGAAACTGTAAACGTTTTCTAGACGAAATTAAGAGTAGGTCTGTACAGATGATTTATATAAATAGGTGAAACCGTTTTGAGTAAGAAATCAAGTGAAACAATATTTTATAATTTCACAATAGAATAATATTTTCTGTAATATTCAAAATTAAACAGAATCAAAACAAAAAGAATTCCTATTCTTTATTTGATAAAATAATATAAAATCAATAAAAAAAGTGAAATTATAAAAGATTTTAATATTCAAAATTTGTTGTTACCAAATTATTATTTAGTTAATTTAATTTACTTTGAGATTTTCAATACATATTCAGTTCATGCAGTGTTTAAAATATCACTGACTCATAATGCCGATTTTTAAGAATTAAATTATAAGGATTTTAAATTTGAAAATTTTCTTTATCTGATCTATATTTAATACTTAAAAATTGTAAGCATCTGCCATGTAAAAATATATGCCAATTTTACAGTTTCAAACTTGAACATGAACAGAGATGAATTTTGCAATATTTTCGTAAATTAATATTAGTCTGGGGAAAAAGAAATCCATTATTTTTACGTGAACTTTTTGTAACTTCTTTCAGATTCGCTTTGTAAAAAGATTTAAAACAGTTTTCATGTAGATTTTTAGGTCTTGATTTTCATGTAGATTTTTAGGTGTGTGAAGGTTGTCAAGTTTGATAATTTTTGATATTTTATAGACATTCTCGACGATGTTGTATCCATGCGAGGTGCATCTTTAGCATCCAAATACCCAAACGGAATCGACGATACAAAAATTGTACGTAACTGGTTGTTACAGTCTTATATAGGACGATAAACACCTTTCACAATTTTAGCCACCTGGCTATCTTTTTCACCGTTACAAGAGAAAAACGAAAATGTATCGAATTTTCTGTTTGTTGTCTTCCATTTTTAAAACCTTGTATTCGTAACTGAATTAATCAAACAAAAAACCGCAAGAGGATATTTTAGTGTCAAATATCACCTTTCCAACGAGCATAAATCTGAAATTGTTTGATATATACCTGACGAGATATCGATCACTACAGACGTCTACCGAAAAAATAATGGATTACTTTTTCCCCAATCTAATATAAATGTAGAATTTTGTTATTGCAATTAAATGGCAGAGAGTTTAATTTTAAACCAAAAACACTACCATGTTGTCACCACATTAATTAGTACTGCTCATTCTGATTAATGCTTTTACAATAGGTTTGAATCCTTGAAGAGAGAAATCCATCACAAAACAATGTCGAATTTATCAATCATTTGGATTTAAAATTGCAATGAACTTTTCTAGTGGGCCAAATGATATATTTTAACCCATTTCAATAGTTCCTTAGTTATTTCATTGAGATGTACATATTGAAATTCTAAGTTTAAAAGAATTGGGATTTTGCAAATTACCAACATGTTCAATACTTTTTTTTATAAATCTTTAATTAGACTATTTACAGCAGCAAAGTAATTTATTAACTGATATATAATATTTTGTTACTGCTTAAAGAAAGTAATTTGAATTTATGTTTGAGTTAACAAAATTTGAAATATACTGGGTTTTACTTTATATTATATAAATCGTAACAGTCCGAAATTTAAATAATATTATCCAAATTTAATAATTTTATTTATATTATATAATTATTTCAATGACAAGATAATTTTAAATATTTTATTTATAGTTTCGACTGTAAATAAATCATGTGTCTTAAATGGAAAAGCACATTTACTATACTTACAATATTACTTTACAATGATATAAAGTAATCATTGTAATTGTTCTGTAAATAATAACAAACTAATGTGGACAGAAATCTCTAAAGTATGAAGGAGCGAAGTTTATTTAGTGAGGCAGAAAAGAAATTCAATAAAAAGCAAATATTTATATTAAACTCATCTAGAAATACAAAACAAATGGGTGGAAATATTTGATTCCGCGTACAGTCAATGAACACAATAAAAATTTATCCCTTGGTTGAAGCTGAGCAAACTTATTAAGAAAATCCGAAAGAAATGCCGTTTTGGTTCAGTTAGCAGGCTGCGAAATGTGATAAAAAAGGATGTCTTTACTTAATGGCTTCTAATTTTATTTTCTTATTTCACTCTCGAACTTGACGACAAGTATTGTTTTTTAAATCAACTACTCGCTTGAGTAATTGTAGCAGATTCTTGATGGAACTGTTTAGTAATTTAAAAATGATTTGTTAAGGGTATTTATTAATGTGAAATCGTAAACACACACACAATCAGTGGAAGAAATTCTGAACGAATTTTTTATTAGCAAAGAAAGGAAAAAAATTGTTCTAAGTATCGCTATATCATTTTTCATTAAAAGGATTAGGAAGAATTTGTTTCAATTCAATTGAATATACTACTATACTTTTCATTGTTCTATTTTAAAAAATAAAGAACTAATTGCTTGCTTTTCTTGTTGAATACAATGTGAATCTTTTGTTGATAAGAATAAATCTTGCGTATTTTTAATGTTTATTAATAAAGCAATTTATTTTTCTATTGAAAATTGTTATTATTTATGGTTTAAAATCTAAATGCTACACACATAAATAATTTCTAAATCCAAGCATATTTGTATGTCACTAAAACATAGTGATAACATTGTAGCATACTTAATTCGTATCATTTATGAGGTTGAAACGAAAGAGCTTTAAAAAATGATTTTAAGACCAAAAGGATGATTGAATTTAATTTCAAAATTCAGACCATTTGTTTGCTCAAAAATTACAACATTTGTCGCTTTCATGTTAGAGGCCTTTGGTTCTATTCAAGAATTATTTACATTAATTTTAAATGCAATTTTTTGATAAGACACTTTAAAGTTTTTAAAAATGCATTATCATTATATAGCGAAACTTAGTTTTACTAGAATGTTGCAAGAAAAATCTTTTACTAATTTTATATACTTTGTCTTTGTATGTCCATAAATATTTGTGGCAATTTTTATCATAATCCTTTTAATAAATTGCTTGACTACTTATTAATCAAAAGGATAAATTTAATGATGTCTTTTATAAGTAATAAAATTTTTCAAAATTAATAAGTTTAAAAGTGAAAATTAATAATGCTTTTAATGTTTAGGAACAAATAATCTAACCGTTGAGAATTGTTGCAAAAATTTTATCATTCTTCCCAGTTAACCACCCAAGCAAACTTTTTGAATAAATTGTGGGTCGTATTCACTTGTCTCGTAAAAAGAGGCGTTGAAAACACCAGAACACCCTTCTGATACATATGCACGCATGAATGCAATATACATATCTTTTTGTTTAACAATGACTAGATTGGAATATATTATCTATTTCTTTCGCTAATATCTTTCATTCGGAAAAATGCTTACTACTTAACACATGAAATTAAGAAGTTTTGAATTTAAACAAATTTAAATTTTACATTCAAAATCCTTTCCTGTATCGTAAGGAAAAAAAAATCTTAGAATTTTTGGTTAAGACTGCGTTTGGTCATATTCAAATATGAAAATCTTTAAAAAGTAAATGTTTTAAAATTTCGTGTTAGTTTGTGCTATGATTATCACAGTTCTTTAAAAATTAAATTTTCATGCTATAGAGTCGGCTTAAGCGAATATTTAAATTTAAAATTGTTATGTTCTACATGTAAAAAAAAGTCTATAGTTTATTTAATTTACATAAAGCAAATATAAAAATATGGTTCTATTTAAATCTTAATTTTTTTCCCCACAGTTCATGTTAAAACATAATTATTTTTTTCAACCAAATTAAGTTTTATGAATATAACTTTCAGTGCTACATATTTTGTAAAAGCAATGCACAAAGAACATTTTTTTAAAAATATTCTTTTTATTTTGTTTTTAGGATGGATGCTTACAAAAAAATAACTTTTTCAACTTAATTTCTTTATAAAACTTTGTTTTGAACAAGCATTAATTGAATCTGAAGGGATGAGACCTCATACATGTTCATTGCGTTTTTAGCAAACATTATGTTACAAAGCATTTTTTGGCATCAACATAGAATTTTTTTAGACAAGTATGTTTGTTTTCTAGAAAATTGATTGGTTTTCTTCCAATTAATGTTAGATTGCTCTTTAGATTTCCAAACAAAAGTTTTGAAATATTGGTTTCTTTTATAAAATATCAATTTCTAAATTATTGGAAAAAAGTTGAAGGTAAAATTTTGAAGATTTTTATCAATGGTTTTTTTTTAATTTTTGTTCGAATTTTTTCAATAGTTTTGATGAGTAAGTGTGAATGGGGAAAATTATTCCTGATATTTATTTTCAGAAAATTTTTATTCATGATCAAATGTTATTAATTTAAAATTCAATTTTAATAAATGTTTGTTACATTACCTAGGAAAAGGAAGATTAAATAATTTTTTGAGAATATATCTACATAGGTTAAGAATATGTATAATCTGTAATATTACTTGAGATTATTTTTATACCTGAATTTTATTAAAATGTATGCTTGAATACACGTGAAGTAATTGCCTATATCTGTATTTTGCTGTTTAAAAAATTCTTCTTTGATGAAAATATGAAAAATACTAAAATCAATTGACATCTGATTGGGAGAAACACTTTGTCGAACAATTTTCATACGAAAATTTTAAAATTTATGCTGCGCATAAAATGAAAATTATTAAAATGCTACGAAAAATATGCACTACTTGATAATTATTTTGTGCATATTAAATATTTAAACTATAATATGGAAATTTTGTATGTAGTTATCACTTATATTGATGTTATAATTAATTGTTTTAATATATCATTATCAATTCTCGTAATTTGCATTGTTTTACAGCATCATGTGAACTAAATGTTATATTTTTCAATATTTATTTAAAAATTACAATATTTCTATAAAAAATCCATAAGAAATTTTTAATAAATAATAGTTGAGAAAATTCTCTTAGTAACATTAACTCTTGTACTTGTTTACATACTCATAAATGTAAACAGGTACAGAAACAACAAGAAAAACTTGTTTGATGTCTTCAAAAAAAAATTTAATTAAAATTTATAACCATAAATAATTAATATTTTATTGGAACACTTGTAACAAGCTTTGTTGTTTGTGTACCATTTGATATTTAAGTAAGAAAATATAGATTTGATATACAATGCTTAATCCCAATTTCATTGGTAGCTAATAAAAACAAATTCTCTGAAATGTGGATAATATCAAAATTGTTATTTCCCTCAGATACCCATTTATATTTCTCTCACCGATATTTTTTTATTAGGTTAGAGTATTTATTGTGCATCAGTGATTTAAAAATGCATGGATGTAATCTAAGAAATAACTAATCATCTTAATTTCTAATTTTTAGTCCTATTATACACATGCACTTTTTGAATATAAATGAGAACTTTCTTGAAATTCATGATTTCTTGACAGTTTAACATGACACATTTAAAAGAGTCTTATCTCATGATATTATTCATGTGATATGATGATTTTTGTGACATGTGAATGACCTAATGATTAACTATGATGCCACGATGACGTCAGATGCTCTTTAAAGTATCTTTTTTTTAAATTTGTAAATTTTTTTCTAAAATAATTACCAGAAACAACACATGTTAATGATCATAGGTTTGTTAATTTGGGAGCTGTTATGTAATAGTTTGTTAAGTTAAGGTGTGAGTAGTAAAAGCTGGATGAGATAATAGGGCTATTAATCATGCTGCCCTGAGAACGTTTATGGTTTTAATGTTCATAAAGAGAAAAGTTGTGTCAGGTGTAATTGCCTTTATATAGGTGAAAAAAATAAATAGGTAAATAAACAACATTTTTTACATTTTTATATTTTCTCATTCAGACTAACGTATTTCAGTTTCTCTTAATCATTTGAATTTTTATTAAAAATCCCTTCGAGGGGTCATTTAATCTTAAAAAGGAGAATTACTTATGCCAGTACAGTACTAATAAAAAAATGAAAGTCTACAGGGAGAGGTTAAAAGAAGTTTTTAAAATGAAAACTAAGAATTAACAATTGGTAATTCTCTACCAAATGCCTGATGCAAAAATGTCTGAAAATGATCTTCTAAGACATTTTCTACACAATGCTTACATATTTATTTGAGATTACTTGAGCAAATGTTTAAGTATACAGCTCTTTCTCAAACCATCTTACAAGCACAATTGACTTTATCTTCATAATATAGCTTTGAAACTTTTAAAGTAACTTACTACGATTTTGAAATAGTGGATAAACTAATATAAATAATCCAATAAAACTTATTCTTCACACAAATAATATATAAAGAAAGGTAAGCTGTTTTATTGAATTCTGAAGGAATTCATTTTCAATAATTTAAGTAGAATTAATTTCTTGAGTGATTGATTTAATTTTTTAAACATAACGCATTGAATAAATTACAGGAAAAGTTTTATTTTTAGAAGCATTCTTCTTCATAACCTGTAAATGGAATTGCCAATTGTCTACATTTATGAATATTAAATAATTCAGTTACTAAACATATTTCATAAATGCACTTGATATTTCAAGCAAAGGAATCATTTTCTTTTGAAGTTCTGAATGTCCTGAAAAGTGTTTTTTCCCGATATTTATAGAATTTATATGGAGAATATGATATTCATAGTAATATTGAACCACTGGTTCTATTGGAAGCAAATTGTTTAATTTTGGTGATGTATAAAAATATTATCTTAAACTACTAAAAAGAAAGTATAAAGAAAGTGTGAAATTCTAAATATGAGAAAGTGTGATACTAAAATTTCAGGTGAATGGAAACTTCCTTGAAAAGTATTTTGGTTTTCAAATTATAAAGCCATTAAAAAAATTCTGTCATGCGTATGCTTTAGAAATTAATGTCCAGTCGATTAGTAAACAACTTCAAATATTTACCGCAGAGTGAAACTATTCCCTTTATTTTCAAACTTATGAAAACTTGTATTTCTTACTTATTTAAACTGAATTAATTTTTTATGTATAAAGATTTTTGCTTAAGTTTTATGAAGAAAAAAATATAATTGACTTTCCTACTCTGAACATGAAATGAATTAAGAAACTGTAACTAAGATTATATCAATCTTATATTTATTATAGTTACATAAAATTAAATTTAATCAAATGAAATTTTTATGTATGTTTTAAACTTCCATCCAAAAAGTCACTAAAAAAATCTAAAATTCGTATATTCATTATGAAAAAATTTCTTAAAACAAAATTTTTTCGTAAATAACACCCTAACACAGAATTTCTATGAATAAAATGATTTACTTCAAGGGTTGGTTAGCTAGCAATATTATTAATCTACTATGAATAAAAATATACAGCAATTTTTTATTGTTGTTACCCTTTTGGAAAACATTAAATTCACTTTCAAGTAGCTTTGAATTTATTTATTTTATCAGTTTAAATGTTTAATAAATCTGAATTTTTCATTTTACTAATTAGAGTACATATAATTTTTGAAAATTTTGCTTTAGCTAATTTATGTCTAAATTATTAAAATATTAGAATAAATAGATTATAAATCAAAATATTATTTAATTTATAAATTATTCTTTATTTATTATGCACTTTTAAATACTTGACTTGCTTTTATGTAAAAATAAAACTTTCAAAATATAAGCTCAATATTTTATTGTTGAAAAAATTACTAGCGTAACATACTCCGAGAAATAACCAGAAATCTTATTCAAAAGGGTGAGTAGAAAAAATATTTGATTCGCTTGAATAATTTGAAAAAGTTAAGAAACACACAATTCTTTTGTTAGAAAACATTGAATTTATCGTTAGTTCATTATTTAATCTGACCAGATAATTGCTAATGAAGGCATTATTACATAATATGAACGAAAAAACATTTTGATTCCAACAGTAAGAAATTAGGAAAAAAAAAAAAAAAAAAAAGAAAACTATCAGTATGCGTAAAAAAGTCCTATCATATATAAAGAACCCTTCGTTAAGAGCCAGGATCATAGTTTAAGAAACAACCAATTAGCATTCTTGAAGACAAAACATTTGAACACTGTTGTTGCTGGAGGAAGGCATTGACATTTTTAAAGTATTATCGAGATAAAATGGTAAGAACTTACTCTGATTGTTGATTTTCAACTTCTCTTTGAATTGATTAATTTAATGAATGTAATTCAAATGCTTTGATTTCATAAAAAATTTAAAAGTTAACATATTATTTATAAGGAACAACAAAGTATTTAAATAGAGCTAAGAGAAAATATTATGAAATCAATGATATTTAAGCAGTTCAAATACTTAATTTTACTAATAATAATTATGAGAATATGTTTAGGAAAAAATTACTTAGATGTTAGACATATTTTATATCACTACATTAAGCTTATTCTTCCAATTTTTGGGATTCCTCAATTATTTTTTAAAAATGTTATTATCAAGTACAAGAAAATTAAACGTTTTATAGAGAGTTGTTAAAATGAACACTAATTTGATTTCATTATATTTACACTAAATAATATATAGTTTTTATACTTTTGTATTTATTTAGGAATAATTGACAATTTAAATCTTTTTATTTCATACTTGAATATTTTAGTTATGGCTGTTTTATTAGTTACAGATGATTAAATCAGGGAGTACACCTTAAAGCAAATTTATAATATTTCAAAAATACACCCGAAATTCAAATTTATGAATTGCTGAACTAAAGACCACATCAATAATAATTTATGAAATATTTCAGATAGATTTTTACTCATTATTTTGCCATTTAGTCTAGTAATTTTTCTCCCATATAAGTAACTTTAATAACGAGAAATTTACCGTCTTAACACCAGTTACCATAAAGAGAAACAAAATTACTTGTGAGCAATACTGAATGGGTGACGATTCATTAACTGCATTATATTTGGTCTAAGGGTTTTTAAGGAATCGATTTCATTTGGTTTACCTTAATTTAACTAACATGAACCACTTCCAGAGGCATATGAACATTTAATTATTTGTAAAGTACAGTATAAAATTTGATAATGTGTAATACAAAATGTGCAAATTTAGTTACAATCTAATTAATTGATAATGGTAATAAATTATTAGTCTTTTAACAAATGTGGTGCCTTAACTCATTAACTAATTGGTATATTCATAATTGTATTATATTATTATGCTTGCTTTGTAGCAGCTGTAATTAAAAAGTATTGCGTAATTTAATAAAATAAATAAAAAATCATCATCATTAAATTATAGCTTTTAATTTTTTAAAAATGAGATCACTGTTGAATAAACACAAGAAAAGAAATTAGTGAAATAAGTTCTTTAAAAATTATTCTTGTAATCCATTGAAAATTTAAATATAAAATTATCACGCATGAAATGAATGCATAAAACATTTATTTTTTCAATAAATAACAGTTGCTTATACTTAATCTATAGTTCCTTTATTAAGCATAATATTATTCTTTTTTCACTAAAACATTGTACGAAATATAGGCATAAAAACATTTAAACTATGTCTCTTGAAAGTATGTATAATACATTTATAAAACAATGATTCAAAATAAAATATTAATTTTCAAGCTCTATTGAGAATATACCTTATTACTTAGAAAAAAATGTTTTAAAATTAATTGCATCAAACATTATTTTAACTTGCTTATATTTATGAGTTATGTTTCTCACATAAATATACTAGAATAAAAGGTCTGTATATTCACATCAAAAGAACTCTTAGAAATATATAATTTTTAACCTATGCCTACGTAAAACAAAAGTGGGTGGTTTTGGTAAAAATCTTTAACATAAAGAAACAAATAATTAAATAACTACTATATTTATTTAGTGATAATGTTTAATATATACTTTTTGTTATTAGAAAATATCAGCTGTTATTTTTGTTGCATTTTGCCTCGTGCTCTTGATAACTTTAACAAATGGAGAGCCGAAATCTGATATAGACCCTCGTCACCATCATCATCATGGACATCACCACCACCATGGACATCATCACCATCATGGACACCACCATCACCATGGGCATCACCACCACCACGGACACCACCACCACCACCATCATGGGCATCATCATCACCATCATCATGGGCACCATCACCACCATGGACACCATCACCACCATGGGCACCACCATCACCATGGACATCATCACCACCACGGTCATCATCATCACCATGGTCATCATCATGGACACCATCACTGATGTAATCAGCAATAAAAATATAAAATGCATATCAATAAAACTTTATTAAAAAGAAAATGTTCGTTTTATTAGTTGAAATGTGATTTATATATTTAAGAATCTTTGTTTAAATATAAATTAAATAAAACGTATTTTAATTAAGAAAACATTTCAAAATATTAAACCATAATATTATGCACACTCCTATTTTTCTTTTATCCTAAAATTTAAATTTAATTTTTAATACACATTTAATAACATCGATTTTAAATTCATTCAAAATAACATATTTGATTTTAAGATCACCTATAATAAATAAGAATACGAAGTATAGTACAGTATAAAAGAGTTCGAGTATTTCATAACAGAAATCGTGACTTTTCGTATTAGCATCTGATGACTGATTAAAACAAATCAAAAGTAATGATATAAAATTTTTACATTTGAATGTAATTATTAAACTAAATTAAGTGTAACCAAAAATTGACAGTAGTTATGTAAAAAAGTACTAAAAATAGCAGGAAAAAATAATTTATAATGTAAAAATATCAATAAGAAAATTATATTTTCAATCTATTGATGAATTATTTAGAAAACATGTCCACATATTTACATATATACATTTCTTCTTTCAGATGCATTTAAATTGAAAAAAAGCCCTATAAAGTTTCTTCGTCCAAATAATTCGAATTATTGAACTATTTTTTAATTTATATTCCTTTTGTTTAAATGCATAGTATGTATTATTTAAATTAATATTACTGTTAAAATAATTTCAGTAAGAATGTTCATCCAATCCAGCAAATGAAGTGATAATTAGGAAAATTATATACGTACATAGTAATGATAAATTTCTTAAAAATATTCTCTTTCCAGCATGTGTAACATTTTATCATTTCATTTTGAGTTTATTTTAAATTGAGATGCAATGGCACATTATTGTTTTATACAATTATCTCAAAAGAAGGAATGTTTTTTTACTCAAATGGAAACTATAGCTGTTATTAACTTTGGTCTGGAAAAGCTTATGCTTACTGAAAGAAGCAGCAAATTCATCTTTAAATTGATGAGCCAATCATGTGTTGATGAGAAGAAAGCATGTATACTCGTTGCAGCCTTAGATTTCTAAAATAATTAAGCATGAAAACTTCGAGAAGCAGGTACTGAGTCCAGTATTCACTATGCAACTTAATTGGGGATTGAAATTACAAAAAACTGCTTGCAGTGCATCTTAAAATGCAACTAAAACTATCTTTAGCAGCTTATTAGGTTATTTTCTTCCATATCTATTCAAATACAAAATGCTTAAAAGCAAAGTGTCAGACCACATAAATTTCAAAATGTCTGATGTTTTTTTAATACGAAGTTAATTCTAATTTCACTTTGATATTTGCAGATATAAATTTTAAGAGTAATTTTTAGAGTAATAATGCAGATATAAATTTTAAGAGTAATTTATTAATTATTACTCAACATAACTTTATTTGAGTCATTAAATTGAATTCAAATAAGACTACTTTAATTTTATTTTTTATACAGTCAATTGTTAATTCACACTTGCCAGAAAAAGTCTGCGACAAACTCAAAGTAAACATTCTAGAGAGAATAAAAGTTCACTATAGTGCCAACATTCATTTAATTTTTATATAGATTATCTTTTTAAAAATTCCTTAACTATCAGTAACAATTTCAGGATGATAACGTGCATTGTTTCAAAGTTATAATAATAACAAAAATTGCACAAAAAGTTATCAGAAAATGTTTGCGTACAGTTACAAATTACAAATATATTTGGAAATTAATCTTCGTTTTTTAGCCTCCATGAGCTTATATGAGATGAAATATTATCTGCATTTATTTGTTTACTAATTATTAACTTTATCTCTTATGGTAATACAACAAATAGAATAAAAAACCATCTTTGGTTATCATGATACATTAGTAATTGCAAACAAGTAAACTTAAAATGGATTCTAAAGGAAAAGAGGTTGTTCCGAACGAAGGGAAAATCATCTTAAGACTAAGGAATGAAGGTAAAACTTCGAGCAATTGGCAAGATAGTTAGAAGAATTCATTCTTCTATCCAAAGAGTGGTCAATAATTACAAGTCATTGAAATCTGTTATTTCAAACCCTTGGAGTGGCCGTCCACCTAAGATGATTTTACAAAAAATGAGAAACATCCTGAAATTATTACGTTTAAATCCAAAGAGTACTGCATCTCAAATAATAACTAATATTAGAGAAAGGTATAAAAATTATTCAATATAAATAATTTAAATTCCAAAAATTTTGAAAACATCTGTCTATCATAGCCGTATAGCTCGTCGAAAACCAGATATTTCAACTGTCAATAAGCAAAAGTGTTTAAATTTTTCCACTGAGTATGTAAATAAACCTTCTGAGTTTTGGGAAAAAGTAATAAGGGATTTGGAAAAAGTAAGCATCTGATGAAAGTAAGTTTTGTATCTTTGGCATAAAATGATGTAAACTGGTGTGAAGAAAACAAGACACGACTTTTGAGAAGTAAAACCTTGTGTTTACTGTTAAAAATGGTGGAGGTGGCTTCATGATTTGGGAATGCATGACAGCAAATATAGTTGGTCAATCAACTTTTATAGACTCCACTATAGATCATATGGGATATATTAAAGCAAAATTTGAATCAGAGTGCACAAGTTTAAAGTTCAGAGATAACTTTTGATTTCAACAATACAATGATCTATAACACACTGCCCATAACATAAAGCTCTGGCTGTTGTATAATGTCAAAATTCAGTTGCATACTCTTTCTCAATCGCCAGACTTAAACTTCATCAAACATCTATGACTTGTTGGAACATAAGATTTGACAACATAACATAATATCGAAAAATATGATGAAAAGAGAAAATATAATGGAATGGAATCATATTTCCTCTGCGGAAAACGTCAACTAGTTCACTTTATGCCTAAACGATAGGAAGAGGCTCTTATACATAAAGATTTTCCAATCAGATATTAAAGTTTAATTGATAGTCCATACAAGCTATTTTTTAAAGACTTTTTTTATCTGTACGCAAACTTTTACTGAGTTATTTTTGTCTAGTTTTTAATTATTATTATTATAACTTTGAAACAATGAGCATTATCCTGGAATTGTTATAGTTAAGCAATTGTTAAAAAATACTTTATATAATAATTAAATTAATGTTGACACTATAATGTACTTTTATTCCCTCTAGAATGTTTACTGTAGGTTTGTACGCAGACTTTTTCTGGCAAGTGTATGTTGATTTACCTAAAATTTTTTGTGCATTAAAACAAATCGCTTAGAAATAGAGACAAAATAGAAAAAATAAATAGAAAAGTTATGTTTATTCATTCTTTATTATGTTTATCATGTCTTTATTTGAACTTTAGGTGTTAAGAATAGTTACTAAAAAATCATTTGAATTACTCGATTGAGTGGAGAATGGAAAATTGCTATCAAAGTATCTGGTAATTTAAATATAGCTTATTAAGATAATTGTCAGTATGAAATCGCAAGCGATCAGAGATAGATTCTGAAAGAATGATTAAGGCCACTTTAAATTAAAAATATGTTATTTGTATGACCTAAGAAAAACATAGTATTTATATAAATTTATTTCAGGGAATTCATCATAATATATATATTTTTAATTCTTTTTTAGAAAAATGGGAATTAAATTTATATCTTTTTTATCATATACAATATGAATTTTTTATTAGATTTAACAAAATTCACATGATGTTAATAATAAATAATGTTTGCAATTTATTTAAATATAAGTGCAGGAATAAAAATTAAAATTTTCAAGATCAATTAAAATAATTGCAATTATATAGTATTATAAAAATGCAAAATAATCTAGCAAATCTCAGCCCGTTTAATGAAATATAGTAAAAAAGAATACCATCTTGGTATAACAATTCCTACTTTAATCAAAAAATATAAATTTTAATTAAATGTAATCAAACATATACTGTTATGAAACTTTGTTTTCTTTTTTGAATAAGAAAATACTGAAATTTGAATTTTATTACTCAAATTAAAATCCTTGTAACATGTAATTCAATATTGTTTTTAGCACTTTTATTTGAGTAATGAAATTCAATGAAATAATTATTTAGATTTATTCATTTATTGGTTAATACAGGTGATGGCTGAATTATTTTTGGTAGATACTTTCAAAATATTTTTATCATTAAGTTTTATGTATCATCAAAATATTTTTTTCATATATTTTTATCATTAATATTTTTATCTCTCATTTCTACGTTACAAACTGAAAACCTTTTACATTATTGAAATAAGTTTTTGTTATTCATTAACATTTCTAAAACAATGTTATATTAAAATCTTTAATGTATAATATCACTTACAATTAATTAGAAAGCATGTTTCAATGATGTTTTGCACAAATAGCTATATTTGTTTCAAAACTAATAAAGTTTCGACTAAAAAATCTGGCTTCCAATTTCAATATATTTTGTGTTTATATAAGATACAGTTAATAAGTCTGAATGAGCATATTTATTACAATTATTTAAAACTTAAAGACCCTAAAAAATCATATGCCAAATTTTGAATTATTTTACGCCAAGTTTATGATAAGCAAATATTTTTAACGTTAATTTTTAAAAGTGAGTGGTGGGTAGTCTGTTTCGCTAAAAAACACATTAAGTTTTATATATGGCACGAAATTTAATGAATATTTTTGGATGCAATTATCCTTCTTTAATTTTTAAAATTGCATTTTTCATAAAAATCTTAGGACATGAACATTTTTTTAAAAAAATATTGTGTTTACTATAACACAAAGAAAAAACATTTTTATTATATTTTTTTCTTTAAAATTTTTCTCAGGATGTGAAATAATTTTAATCTGAAGAGATTAGGACAAATATTTTCATGCATGTTTATTCCATTTCTTCTCAAGTATGCTGTTGGAAGAGATTTTTTCTTTTTTTGAGATATTATAAATTACTTCGAGACTAGAATTATTAATTTCTTAAAAATTGTATTTTTATAAAAGCAGCTAGAAATCGATTTTTAGATTTTGAAATATATATCATGAATTGTTGAATTTTTATTTAAAAATACAGATATGTGTGTAGCTTCAGAATGTGTTATTAAAAAAAATATAGCCCCCATTTATAATATTTTTTTCTTTTTCTTGGATTTTTCTAAGAAATTTTCAGTTTTAATAAACAAGTGACAATCTGCAAAATTGTACAGTTGATGCTTGTATTCTGAAGAATTTACTTCATAATCAATAGAATTTTTGCAAGAAAACTGAAATTAAATTATTTATGATTCATTATTAATCAAAAATGAAAATTTCATTTTATTTGATGATTTGTTTGTTTTGATATTATAGAAAATGTATGTATTTGGAAAAAACATGTCTAAATTCCCATGTGCCTGTTATATCTTAAAAGTATTCTTAAAGAGCAAGAGAAAGATTATAATACAGCGTAATAAATTAGTCTTAGTCCAATTTATTAACTATAAATTAGTAATAATGAATAAATTGGAATGGATAATTTTGAAAAATTTTCTCATGAATTTTATCACAAAAATTACACAGATCCTAAAGATTATAAAATGTTATAAAAAATTATAACATTTCTTGATTACTTTTTCAATTAAGTATTTAGTTTATTCTAAAGAATTTTTATGTAGAATCTTTTTTTTTTAAATATTACGCATCGCACATAATGTTATTTAATGAAACAAAAACTTGTTACTATAAATAATTTAATGCATATTTTATTTATTTTGTTAAAAAATCGTGTAAACTATAAATTAGACTATGCTATTTTTAAACATTTGTATCAAACACATTTTATGCGTTAAGGAAAAATAAGATTTCTGAGAATTAAAATACTTATAATCTTTAAGAAGAGATGAGCGAGTATTTAATAAAAGTTGATTGAATGAAGCAGATCATGAGTAGCAAATCAAAATGACACGTGTTGAAATATAACTTACAATGAAAAAGGGGCGCCTTTGTACTTAAATTTGGTATATACTTTTCTGACACAGTTACATAACTATAAACATTCATTCAATTATGAAAGTATTCATGAAGTGTTTGTAGAAGATGAAGATACCTTATTAAATAATTTTTAACAGTGCATGAGATTATCGTAGATTTTACTAAAAATTAACTTATATAAGCATCTCAAATTCATTTATTTAAAACTTTCAGTTTCATAGATTAACTGAAAAATATAAATAGTAGGAATATAAGGCGAAAATTACATTGAAGATTTACATTGAAAAATATCATGACCTCTCAAAAAACTTAAATAATTCTTACAATAACTTCTCCAGTATTCGTGTATTATTGGATATATAAGAAAGAAAATAAAGTCAATTATGTTTTGCTAAATATTTCTTCTAGCATTCATGATGTTGCTAGTTTCTGCTGAATAAACATCAGGAAAGATAACATGACTAAAGTATCTGTGAACATGCCAGAAGTTTAAAGTTTCCGTAAGCATGCCAATGTTCACTAATGCTTTAGTTATATATATTAACATTCCTTTCACAGCAAATTATGACCATGTTGTTTGATGTCTTCCGATAAGTACAGTTTGTGCATTTTGGTCAACCGTGTTCGAACACTTCCATACACAGTATTCCTTAGGTAACCTGAAAGAAAGAAAATGAAAAGATTTAGGTCAAATTGAGCAGTTGGAAAATTGAGGCTTATAAACGAATCATTTCCAAAAAATGTTTTCCATATAATGTTTAACTCGTGTGTTGCATTTACTTCACATGTTGCGCCATTTATCTATATCTAAAATATACCATTTTTAGGGCAATGTTGGTGAAACTTCAACTTTCTTGGATTAGAGGTTTGTTATATGGTTTTAGCTTTTTACAACTTATAAAATGCCATAATTTAAAACCTTTATTCTATTTTACCACCAGCTGCTCGAAATATAGTAAAACTAATATCATGATGTCGGTCTCAAGGAAACTTACAAAAGCTCTTTTTCATTCGGAATTTTGACAATAAGCACTTATAATTAGTTTAAAACATGTTACGGCTGATTTGATTTATCAATGAAGTTGCTTATATCATAATGTTTTTAATTTAGGCAATATAATTTTTCCTCCAGAACTATTTTCCTATCAATGAAAAATCATACAGCTCCTTCTCTCCTTTTAAAAATCATATTTATATCTAACTGTTGGGAGAAGAGAAAACCATTTATGGCATGAGACTATCACTTCTTAATAAATTTTCAAAAACTGTTACAATTTTTGAAAATGTAAGGTTTTGGTTTATATTTCAGCATTCCAGTTTGCATTCTTCATTATACGCAGCCAGTAAAAAAATGGAATATGAAGATAAGGTTTCAAAATTTCATTTAATAATTTTGAAACTAAAAGGAATTTTCATAAACTGCATATCTCATTCCATTTGTTTTTTGCTGATGCATACTCGAAACCTCATTTTATGGCGCGAAACAGGTTTTTGGACAAAATTTTGAAAAGAGTAAATAAACATCGTTATTTTAAAAATTCGATTCCCCCTTTCTAGAGATAGGTAAAAAGTTTCGACAGAAAACTCTGGCCCTCAGAAAACTGTCATGCCTGGCCGGTTTGCAAAATCTAAATGTGTATTCTTTTATAAATAACTTTGAACTTACGATTTTTACACATAAAATTTATGATTAAACAAAATATTTAAAATGAGAAAACTGATAGACAACTATTCATAATATACTGCTTTTAGTATTTACACCATTTGAAATCTTGATTTAAATAAAGAATTTACTTGCATTCAATTAAAGGATTGCAAAAGACCTTTACTTTAGAGATTCTTTTTGAATTTCATGTTTTAAGTTTATTTATAATTTCTTTGTTGTGAGGCATAATAATAATCGTTTTATATATATTCCTAAAAATGTATTACAAAAGATAATTAAGAAATATGTGATTGTAATCAGATGGTTCATTAATTAATGTTGAATTCATTAAATGATGTTGAGTGTTTTAGAAATATTTCACGTAATTTATTTATATAAGAAAGTTGATGATGTAAATTGAAATTCATTGAAGATAAAATATTTGTAATTACTTTATAATTAAACTATTTATATGCCACTTTAATTAAAACTTTTTAATGACAATTAGTTAAAAAACGAAACAAATACTAATAGAGAATTGGTAGTTGCTTCATTGTTCAGATAATGATCAGTAAAAAGTTTTAATTAAACTTACATTTAAATAATTAAAATGTCAAGCAATTAAAATATCGTGAGCCGATAAAATACACATTTCTTAAAATTTAAAATTATTTCAAGCATCTCCTTAAGAATAAATATTTTTTATTGAATTAAACGAAATTATTATAGAACTAAATTTATTGCAAAACAATAATTTTCCAGAAGATTTAATGCGAATGAAATTTTATTATTATTTTTATTTCTGCATTTATACAAATTTCCATATTTTATTTTTTTTATTAATATAGATAAATTTATTGATACTAAGCTATCTAGCATTATTACTGTCAATGCTGACATTAATTTAAATAATTGAGTGAAAAAATGTTGTCATAACTGTGACGTCGTTTTATGGTTACTTTTTGTACATGGACCTAATATTCAACTTTCTCCAAATTTCTTCTAAAACCCACAGCAGAAGGTGAACTGTAATCCAATTATTGCTGAATAAGGACAGAAAGCCAGTTTTTCATTTATTAGCTTGGCTTAAGGAGCTGTAATTCCTATTATAATGTCAATAATATAAGGTATAAGTTGAATAAAACACTTTTTGGTATCCTCTTTCAATCAGAATTGAAAAATATTTAGAGTTCTTGTATATTTTTACTTATGACATGAGAAAAATCTTGGTAACCGGACCTTATTCTCTCAATAGACTGTATTTTTAGAAACAAAATTGCTTCCTCATTTTAACTTAGAGATTTTCTCCAAAATAAAAAATTTCAGCAAGAAAATTATCCCTCATTATCACAGTATTTTGTTAAACTGTCTTTATAAAATTTGTTATGATTTTTGATCGCTGAAAAAACATTTTTTCAAATATAATCTAGTTCCGTAAACATATTATAATTCACTAATTAAAATGTAATTTTAATTTAATTCTTAATTTTAGCAAATATTCTTGAATCAAAATATGCTTTAATGTTAGTATAATGTTAAGAAATAGTGTTAAAAGAAATATTAGGTTTATAGGAATAATTTTATTTTAAATTTATTATTTTATATTTTATGGCTTATGTTATTACGTAACAGGTTCATAAGTATTACAAAGTAAACAGACACAATACAAGCACAAGTTATGGTCAAACTCTAATTACATAATATAGATAAAAATAGTCCGAAACTCCTTCATTAAGGAGAAGAAAAAGGCTCGATTCAGTTGAGTAATCAGATTTAAAAAAAACTATAAAATAACTCTTTTCTGATGAAACTCTTATTTTATTGTTAACTAATTTTCAACTCAATCGTATTATTGATGATGAAAGTATAATTACATTACATAAATAAAAACCTTTTTCTTTGTCAGCATAAAATTATAAAAAAGTTCTATTAGAATTTCAAAAAGTTTAATCGTATATAAAGAACTTTTCGTGGGGAACAAGATCAAAGGTCCGTAAACAATCAGTTCGTGGTCTCGAAGATAAAACAACTAAACAGAGTTGTCATTGGAGGAAGCATTGATATTTGTAAAGTATTATCGATATAAAATGGTAAGAACTTATTCTAAAGGTTTAATTTTAATATCTCTTTGAAGTTATAAAATATAAAACATATTTAAATGTTTTGATTCCATAAATATTTTACTGAATAATATATTATTTGCAATAGATAATAAATATGTAAAAGAAGTAGAGATTAATAATTTAAAATTACTTACACTATTTTTTCTTTTTAAATTAATTATATACTTTTAGTAAAACATAAATAAGCGTACGTATAATTGATTTATATATTCTTAAATTAAAAGTAGCTATAAAAATTTTGAAATATTTGAATTTTAATTAGAAATGCCATTATCAAATATAAGAAAAATAAATGTAAATTGAATTATATGGAAAACAAATTGTGTGTGTGTGTATGTTTAGTAAAACTCTTTAATACATAAAATAATAAATGAATTGTGACATCGATCCGATATTTCAATAATATAATACTTAACAGATATTTTTGATTTTTAGAAACTCTCAACAGTCACTTTTGTAGCATTTTGCCTTGTGCTTTTGATTACTTTAACAAATGGAGAGTCGAAATCTGATATAGACGCTCGTCACCATCATCATCACGGACATCATCATGGACATCATCATCATCATGGACACCACCATCACCATGGTCATCATCATCACCATGGTCACCATCACCACCACCATCATGGGCATCATCATCACCATCATCATGGACATCATCACCACCACGGTCACCACCATCACCATGGTCACCACCATGGACACCATCACTGATGTAAAATTTAATGGGAACAAAAAATGCATTCTAATAAAACATTTAAAATGAGAAAAAGCTTGTCGTTTCACTGATTCCAATATGAAAATGTTAACATTTATATGTATAAGGAACTTGATTTAGGCAGAATAAATGTGCAATGAATGTAAGGATTAGCTTTTTATTAAGCAACAATCTTTTAAAATATTAAATTATAGTCCTATGTGCTTATGTATTATTTTATTTCTCTCTAGAACTAACATTTAAATTAATTTAATTTAATTTTTGAAAATATTCATTTTTATATTTTAAGTACTTTAATTTGATTGAGTTACATTTAACGAAACATATTTAATTAAATGATCGCATAAAATAAATGCGAATGTAACATATACTACTGCACTTCATTATTCTTCATTCATTACATAGTACTTCATTATAAGCAAGTTCAAATGATGAATCCTCTCTTTAGTATGTGAAGCAATCCGAATACAGTATATTTTCCGAAGATACTTACTTAATACTAGTATTCGCATAAGGTCTGAATACATAAATTTACATCCACTTATGATTATTACAACGTTTTTATATTAAGCTTAACGAAATATTAAATTATTTTGAAAAAAAGTTATCTGTGCATTGAAAACAATGTCTATTGTAAAACTACAAATTTTTTTTCATATATATCATATAATAACTAATTCCCTAAAGAACCAGCATGTAAAAAAAAGTTTGTAATCATCTAAATCTTTCCTCTGTATCTAAAAGTTATCGGTTTATCTTAAATAGATATGAATTTATTCATGAAAAGGAAGATATATTTGTAGTGATAGTATGGCTGTTTCGTAGCCTTATATTTCAGGAAAGAACATTTTGACTCTATTATGAAAATTATGTTTGGAAAGAAATGAATTTAACTTTAAATAGAACCGATATCCGTGTTAATAGGAATAAGGGATATTGACTCACACTGTATTTTAATATTCTTATTCTGGGGTAGTGTGAAAAGTTTGAGAAGCAAGTACAGATTCTGTACACTGTCAATTAATTAAAATACGGAATTTAAAGAATCATTTTTCAGGACTCACACTTTAAAATGAAATAAAAATTATCTCCAATGCTTCCTATGTGACTTTCTCTCACTCAATGCAAACATGGAAAGTTTGAACATCAGACTTCAGTATTTCTTATAAGTGCCAACTATTTCTAATACACAAAATTGAATCTTGCTTTGTCCTCTATTTTCCAATTTTTCTTTATAAAAATAGAATTTTCTTTTTACATTATAGATCAGTCGTAACCACGAGACTTTATAAATTTTCACGCAATGTAAATTAATTTTTTAAATATCATATGGTGAACTAAAATAAGGATCATTAGTTTCTTTTTGAGGTATATATAATCAATATCATCAAAATTTATATTAATTAATCGGAAAATGCATTTTGTTTTTTAAAACCAATCATTCTGAAATAACGACAAAATGAAAGTTGTCGCATTCATTTATTCAGTGAGAATGAATCCTAACGTGAATAAAAATAGCAGTTCCTTAGTAAAATACATGTAACAATTCGGAGGAATTATTTTTCTGTATAGATTAAACAAACATAAAGACTTGGATGGAAATAATCAAGCTTTTTATAAAAAGTTGAAAGAAATACCCATTTGGTTCACTGGGTGAAACTGTGAAGTGAGTGTGTGTGTGTGTGTGTGAGAGAGAGAGAGAGAGATACACAAGAACGTTTTTTTATTTAATTTCTTAACTTTTTGTTATTACTTGGCTGTGGTTATTAAAAAAAATTACGCGCTTGAGTACGCGCTGCTGATTCTGATAAAACATCGGCGTAATTTAGAAAAAACTTATCAATAGGATTTGTTAATATGAAATCGTAAGCACATACACACACATAATTTAACTAAATACTGGTGATAAGAATTATAATTAAAATTTTATAAAAATTAAAAAAGAAATTTTAATTAATCATATGCTGTTCATTTGAATGGTGCATGAAAATCTTTTGCATTTATTTAAATTTGCTTACTTGATTTAGACGTAATGCAATTAGTTTTTATTGTTCTATTAAAAATGAAGTGCTCATTTCATATTCTCTTACTGCCCATAATAGGAATGTTTAATTAGTTTTATTGAAAATGTATAATTTTGTGATTTTATGTTATCTATGAATGCAATTAATTTTATTATATAAAGCATTTTCCCATTTATATATATATATAAAAAAGTCCAAAAATATTTTTGGACAGCAACTGTTGGCATAACTCATAATTTCAGAATATGTTTTTATTTAATAAACTTATAAATAATATCAAACTACTTTATATAAAGTTATAAATGTTCAAAATAATTTAAAATGCCTCTGACCGTTTATGAATCAGTGAAATGCATTGGAGAGATGAAAGAGTTTTAGGAAAACAACTATATTGAAATTGTTCCATATAATGTTTATAGATACAAAATGTGTTTCCTTTAAAACTACCAATAAGGCCATAATTTAAATTTCATTACTTATACAAAATCTTCAAAAAACCTGAGCATAACTGCCTAAAACTCTTCAGGAATATTTAGATTTATTTGGTCATTGTTTAAATCAGGAATTACTGACTTTCACTTTTAACTATCAATCTTTCAAACAACTTGAAAAACCATTTATTAACTCGCTTCAAAACTTACTCTGTATAGTTTATTTATATATGAAAAAATATATCATAAAAGGAAAAGTCAAGTACTTACTTTGTATTTTTAAGCTTATTTATACTTGTAAAACCAGTTTTATAATATCTTTTTTATTAATTATTCTAATTGACAATTAATGAAAAAGATGAGTTTAATGATATTTAGTAAAGAAAATATTTGTTTCAAAATTAACAATTTAAACATATTTAAGTTTAGATTTTCTCTTTTAATATCACCTCCTAGTTAGTCAAAATGCAAAAAACATAATTGAAATAAATTTCAGCCACATTTAAACTTGAAAATTCCAACGTGAAAACAATATATTATATTTTATGAAATTTTGTACTATAATTGACAAAACATGCTAAAAGTTAAATTTTTAAAAATGAGGTATGGGATAATTTATTTTGATATTATTTTTAGCCCTATTTATACATGTTAAAATATTTATAGCAAAAAATGTAATTATTATTTTTGGTTAAAATTAGATTTTATGAATATTATTGGAGATAAATTCTTATTTAGAAACTTATTTATTTATTTTTTGATGTTACCTATTTTGTAAAATATGTACAATTTAAAATAAGAATTATCCTTAGAAAATATACCTTTCATTTAGATCAGCACTTATTCTTAGGAAAATTTTTTCTGTTACTTCCTAAGAATATCCCTATGACAAGGGTAGTCATGAAAGGATAAGGATTAATCTTCGTATACGTTTATTACTTTGTTCTGAAAGTATGATCATGTATAACGCTTTTGGAGTTATTATTTATTTTATTATAAATTGCTTGATTTCTCAAAAATTATTTTTTATACCATTGCAGCTAGTTTATATAAAAACAGGCGTCTAACATTTGGATATCGAAGAATGTGTCCTAAATTATTAATTTGTACTTAAAAAATTTATGTACGTGATTTCAAAATTAAGGAAACATTATTACATATAGCAACAAAAATATTTTTATTATTTAGCCATTTGATTTTGTAAACTAATTTTTTGTTTTGTTGAATAAGTATGAAATATGAAAAATTATACATGATTACTGTCGTCAAAAGATTTTACTTTTTAATTAATCTCAGTTTCAAAAGTAAATTTTTGATATATTTGTGATTTAGTATTGATAAAAAATGAAAACTTTGTTACAAATGCTTTTTTTAAAAATTATTTTGTTGTAAATTTGTAAATTAAGGCAAAAATAGCAGAAGTAAGTGTTTTAGATTCAGAGAAAATAGAATATATATATACCATCAAATATTATGAATATATTTAGGAATTACGCATTTTACTAACTATATCCTAATTTTTATAATTTTAGAAATCTTTTTTAGAAAAAATTTTACTATTTTCCAAGAATTATTTAATAACATGAAATTGAAAATGAGGATTAAAGGAAGCATTAGGTTTAATAGAAAATATTCTTCTTTTAAATGAACTCTTTTATGTGTCACTCTCTTACATAATAGAGGATTTCTTATATGTTAAAAATAAATCTTGCACAATATAAATTCAAATTGTCGAAAAAGCTAATAATATGATGTAATTTGAAAAATAATCACAAAAATCCTTCAATAAGTTAAGTGGAAAAGTACTTGATTCACACATGAGTAATCAGAGTTAAAAAAAAATGCATTCTATTCCCAAAAAGCTCTAATTTTATTGTTAACTGGTATTTTTCCTAATCATATTATTACTAATTTGAAAGCATAGTTACAAAATGGAAATAAAAAACATTTATCTTTATTGGCAACAAATTATAAAAAACGCCCTGTTAGAATTTCAAAAAATCTAATCATATATAAAGAACACTTCTTCAAGAATATGGATCATAGTTTTAGAAACAATCAGTTGGTATTCTTGAAGACACAAACAACAGGATACATTGTCGTTGGAGGAAGGCATTGACACTTGTAAAGTAATATCGAGATAAAATGGTGAGAACTTATTCTCTATTGGTTTATTTTACAGCTTTCAATGTTTGATTTCATGAATATTTTAACTGAGAAACACAGTATTTACAATGAACTACGAAATATTTATAATAAATTGAAAGTTATTTACAAATAATTCGGCTGGTTAATGTTCCTTTTGTAAAACTGCTTATTATACTATAAGACTTATAGGACTTGAAGTAAAAATTACTTGGCATATATTAAATGTTATGCATCACTAAGTTACGAGTAGTTTTTTTCAAATTTAGAATTCTTTGTGTTATTTTCTTAGATTGTTATAATAGCCAATGTACAAAAATATTGTAAATGTAATATTACATACTTTTTAATATTACAAACATTAGTATTTGGACTTTATTATATTTACATTAAGAGCATTAAGTTCTTATGAACTGGTTCTTCTGTATATTCGCATCAAATGAACTCTTAGAAATATATAATTTTTAACCTATGCTTACGTTAAACAAAAGTGGGTCGTTTTGGTAAAAATCTTTAACATAAAGAAATAAATTATTAAATAACTGCTATATTTATTTAGAGATAATGTTTAACATATGCTTTTTGTTTTTAGAAAATATCATCTATTATTTTTGTTGCATTTTGCCTCGTGCTCTTGGTTACTTTAACAAATGGACAGCCGAAATCTGATATAGACGCTCGTCACCATCATCACGGACATCATCATCATCATGGACATCATCACCATCATGGGCATCATCATCACCATGGCCACCACCATCACCATCATCATGGTCACCATCATCATCACCATCATGGCCATCATCATCACCACCATCACGGACACCATCACCATCATGGTCACCATCATCACCATGGACATCATCACCATCACGGCCATCATCATCATGGACACCACCATTGATGTAAACACAGTAAAGGCAATAAAAAATTCATATTAATAAAACATTTCAAATGAGGAAAATGTTATCGTTATTTTAGTTGTTAAAATAGGAAAATTATATCATTTGGATAAGTAAGCTTTCTTAAAGAGAATGAATTAAATGAAAGGAATAAATAATTTGTATTAATTATAACTCAAAATTCATCTCTCTCTCTAAATAATAAGGTCTGTATTTTATTTCTTTCTAATAATTCAATTCAGAATTGAACTCAATTTAATGAACAGAAATTAAAAGAATTTAACAAATAGAAAATAAAATATATGAAAAGAATATTAATTCAATTTAAATTAATAAACATTTCATATATTTAAAAGCAGTTAACATCACTTCTTTAATTTTTAAATTATTGACAATAAATGAGAATGTAATATAATAGTATAAAATGTCAGATATATGCCCAAATATTTCTGAACGGAAATGATTATTTAATTAAAATACAATGGTTTCTCGCTGATATATAATTTAAAATTTATAAATTAATCTTACAGAATGTGTATATATTTATTAAAGCATTTTTAGAACTTTTAATTAAAGATATTAAAACATTAATAGTCAATTTGAAAAAAAAATGTAAGATCACTTTGAAATTTATTTTATGTAAATGACAAAGAAATGTTTTCACATTTTTAATTCATTTTTGATTTTTTAATGGTATTCACAAATATTTAAATATGTATAATTGCTTATTCCTTTGAGATGGAAATAAGATTAAATACTGCAATTCGAAACCTATTTATCCAATCAATTCGAAATATTAAACTTTTTGATTTTGTATTTGTTTTCCGAAATGCATATATGTAGCATTCATTAAATTGTTAAATACTGTAAATAGAAATATCTAAAAAGTTTTTATTCATTATACCAAGTTAAGTGATAATTAAAAATAATTTTACGTGCATAAAACATTTTTTGTATGCTGGTGAGAAAACTGTATTTAGGGTAATTCCCTAAATACAGTTTTCTCACCAGCATGCAAAAAATGTTTTTGATTTCCTTCTTATTCTTAACTTAAACTTTATGAGTTTACTTGAAGAATGAAAATGAACATACAACAAGTAAATAAAAAATTTTGTTGCGCTGGTAATATTATTTGATAGAATTATCTGTTAAGAAAAAAACTCTGAAACTCTCTTGGAAACTACAGCTGTTACTCACTTTGGTCCAGAAAGGCTTACTTATGCGACTGCCGTCCACATCCCTCTTTAATTTTAGCATTGGCGGTGGAGACGTCAGTGGTTCTGCTTCAATGGTAGACGAAGCAATGAACGTCTTGTGGACGGAATATTCTGCTGCAAAGGGCGATTGATACTCGCAAAAAATGGATGATACATTACAGAATGAATGTGCTGTGCTAGGGTTGGTGATGCAACTTCGTCGTATGGGTTCGTGATAGACACTGCCATGCGCCCAATTTGCCTGTCATCACTTGAAGTGGGGCACTGAGGTGAATGCGATTGAACACATCGGTCCGTGGTATCCTTTTGCCACTATCGATCACTAATCCGCTTTACAGTTGTTTAGTTGCGTCCAATACAGCTACAGATTTCCCTGAAAGATAATCCACAATCTTGGTAGGCCATTATCCTTCCTCTGTTGAACTCGGATACTTGATCAAAAATTGATTGCTAGTTCCTACGAGGCATAAATAATCACCCCCCCAAAAAAAATAATTGATGGTAGAACTTCAAATTATCGAAATTTTTAAGCCTTAAATGGAGCTTTGATGTGGCGTCACTGTGCGCTGGAATTCTAATCATTTGCATATCTCGCCTCCGCTAATGTAAATTTGTAAATTTCATGTTAATTGCATGCATCCTTCAGGGTGTTGCATTTACGGTGGACTGCAGTGTACAATACTCAAAAACATAATTTGTAATTCAGAGTGAAGACTCAATGAGAACATAAAATTTTTATTCTATAAATAAGAAAATACTATAGTTTAATAATTAAATAAATATGTATTAAACCATAACTTAAATAAGATGAATGAAAATCCTAATTATGAGATGCTTCATCATTATTGAGACATAAATATTCAGATGCTTTCAATATTGATTAAATTGGAATAACCAAATTATTTTTATTATTTAATTTTTTAAAAAAGTTTATAAACTCTATTTTTTCACCCCAAATTTATTTCAAATCATTTCCTCATTTGCTACAAGAAAAGCAACCATATGTTAATTTGGCTTTTTTTTGGATCTATGAACATTTTAAAAACAATTATATGTGAAATATTTTAATAAAAATATTCTTATTTACAATCATCTCTAATCAATCAGGAAAATAGGTTCCACGATATTTAGTAAAAATAGCAACATGCGTTTCAAAAATAACAAAATTTCTAATAAAACCGCTTCAAACTTCCATTTTTATATAGTTTTATGTTTCTAATGATTAAACTTATGAAACAGAAAATTAAAATTTCGTTTTTACTATATTTGAACATGTGAAAATCCGAACAAGAAAATAATGTATGAGGTTTTGTGTGTTAAGTTTACAATGAACAAACATTTATTAAAATTAAAGTTTTTTAACATAAGTGATGTTGCTATTATCTTTAGATTAAGATATACACTATTTACCAATAATTATTTAAGTTATTAGCAGAAATAATTAATAATAATTTCTATTAATAAATAAATCATAATTAATAATCAAAATTATTGATAGTTATTAAAGAGATAATTACAATTTATTGCAATGGTTGTTAGAGCTTCCAAATGAAGCAACTACAATCTTTGCCTTCTAGAGCATGCTTTCCACAAGGGTTTGGATGATGGACAGTAGTATTTTTTCCCACTCGTTTTGAAGAATACATGTAATTTCTTTCACTGATTTTAGACTGTTACTACACTCCTTGCTATACAACTCATTTCAGAGGATTCAAATATGAACTCTGGTCAGGCAATCGATTCTTCCCATTGTCAGAATAACAATACATGGAGCATATTGCAATTTGACAACATCCTGGAAGTAACAATTATTCAACTTGTAAAATTGCTACAACTTTGAAAGCACATTGTTATCTAGAATGGCAGAGACAGAGTCGGGCCTTATTCTACGAGAAATATTCATAGATCTTCACCTTATTCCCCTTTCATCAAATTTTATTGCAAACGCAATGGATTCTTTCAAAAGGGGTACTTTAGGCATACGCCAAATCCAGATTCTTCCATTCGATTGGTAGAGCTTTAGATTTATCAATCCGAGAACTTGTTTCCACACATCTATGATCCGATTTCCACTTGCCTCACAACATCTCATCCAAATATTTTTTAAGATACTTTTTAAATTGGATTTTGTAATTTTTACAATTAAATGTTTATAAGTGGCATCACGATCATGGAATTGAAACAAATACTCTTCCTTGCTGGTGGTATTTATCGGAACAACCATCCCAGAGGCTTGTTGAACTTCGAGAGTATTGGGGGTTATCAATTTGGTGCGGGTTTTCCGAATTTCATTGGACAGCATTCGTCGTTCTCCATCTCTTAATTTCGTGGGTCGGCCAGATTGAAGCCCATTCGGATAATTATCACTTATCTTGAATTTCTTAACCATTAAGGTCATAGTGAGCTTTGGAATGTTTAACTCATTAGATTTAAGAGAACCCTTAGGCCATTTCTATGATATCTGACAATTACTCCATACTCTTGATCTGAAGCAGACAACTTTGAGTTTTGTACATCTTTCCTGAGACTAATACCACGATGTTTAAATACAAAAACTTGACATAGACCAGGACCATGGATGGATCCTTTGCATGGGTGTCCAAATATTTATTGGTCGATAGTGTATATATACCCTACAAATTTAATAGATATTTTTGAATAAAGTTATTTTCTATAAACTTAATAAAAGTTTTCACGAAAATTATGGAATGAAAATTTTTTTTCTTTATTTTATTTGAAACAGCAATGATACTTTTCTTATAAAGAAATTTTTTTTAATAAAAATAAGAAAAATACTTTATTGATTCTTATAAGAATGTTTTCAGGATAAGGTTTAAATTCAAACTGAACAGATGAAGATTATTTGTATACTTGACTGTAGCTTTTATTCGAAAGTATGTTATTGTAAGATGTATTTTTCAAACATCATATATTTCTTTTATACTGATATACTTGTTCTCTCAAAACGTTTTTTCACAAAAGCAGTCAATATGCTTTTTGGATCCCAAAACTAGTGCCCTGAATCATAGATTTTCATTTAAAAGATTTTTCACGTCTGCGTTTTTAAAATCATTGAAAAAAGATTACAATTGACGTACATAAAAGTTTTTAAATTATTTTTCTGGAATTTTGTGAAAGAATTTTTCAGCTTTTATAATCATATATAGGTGTAAAAAAATATGTATTTGAAGTTTATCTTCAGAAAAATTTACCTTATAACTCAATTAAGTTTTTGGAGAAAATCTTCTATAAATATTTATGATTCAATATTTATCAAAAGGGAAGTAAAATATGTTTTTTTGTAAATTTATATTTTTTAATGTTATAAAAATTTAAATATACAAAATATTTAAAATGCACGTATCTCAATACAATATGCAAAAAATATTATTGAATGTTTATATGTCTGTTTACATGCTAAAAGCTCTCTCAGAGAGCAATAGAAAGCGATTATAAGAATGCATAATAAACTTAGATCAAAGAACACACGAATGAGAGAATTTTATGTGAAAAAAGATTTTTGACATAAAATTTTAATATTGAGCTTGCACACATTTTTAATATTATAAAATGTTTTTAAGGATATGTAATAAATCATATTTACTTCTCACTTAAAGATCTACTTTATTCCGAAGAATATTTTGGTTAATCTCTTTTATGCTATATACATTTATATATTTTTTTGTAAAAAGATACTTGTAACTGTTAAGAAGAGTTAAATAATTATCATTGACTCTTCTTAGAAGTTAATGAAAAGAATTGTGTGGATGCAGCAAAATATATCTAACAAAATCTGATGAACAAGTGGGAAAAAATTGACAACATAATAAGAAATATGTTGGAATAAATTGACAATATAAAAAAGCACTTGATAGTAAACTATAGTTCATATTCAGAGTTATAGTTAACCAACGAAAAGCCTTCCCCCTACTTCGATAGTGTTTGTAAAATGGTTGTAAGAGATTATAACTTGTAGCTGCACACTTAACTTAGGAATTAAGAGATTATTTTTTAGATTTTAATAGACATTAATTTAAGAAATGCAACATTAACATTACTCCTCTAATATTTTTAACTTCATAGACTAACTGGAAAACATAGAAGAGCAATGGAACATTAATAAATAGTGTTAGAGATTTTAAATAAGATATTTTGTTCAATATTACTATGACAATTCACAGTAAAATTTTGCTATTTTACTCAAATAATTTTCTGATTCTAAATAATTTCATTATTCATAAAATGTTTCTAATTTCATCCTTTCATAACATTGGATTCATAACTAAGAAATTAAAGACAATATAATACGATGAAAATTCCCATTAACTTCAATGACCCTGTCAATTCAATTGATTACTGTAAAATAAACCCCAGAAAATATAAGAATTTGTTAATGCTTATTAATATTCATTATTAAAAAATTATTTTTACCTATTCACCATCATTTTCTTAGTGGCTAATATTGTATGCAAAGACTTTAGAATGTTTTCCGAAAAGTTCTAGTTGATAACGAAATATTTTGTTTTCTTATTTTTAGTCCTTACTTTAGGATTTAATAAGACATACTAACTTAAATATACCATATACTTCAGACAAATTATTTTAAGGAAAGTTTGAGGCTTAATCATGTTTACAAAATTATTGTGTAAATTACTTTCCAATAACTTGTTTAATTTTTGAAAAGATCCAATATGCTCAATGACATTGAAGTATTATATACAGTTATGAGCATAAACACCGCGATTTTGAGAATTATCCTAATTACTTTGGAATGAAAATAAAACTTTGTTGTAAAGTTGACTAACATTATTTTAATCAATATAAAAGGTTTCTGGTGCTTTGAAAGGCGTCTGATGGTTTCTGGGAATAATTTAATAGCTAAATTGTTTATTAGAAATAGGTAAAATTGTGAAGTAAATTACCAAAAATAGTTTTAAAAAGTAATTAAAAAATTGAATATAAGTGAATAATCTTTCAACAAATGTTTCATACTAGAAAACCTCTAATCAAGGTGATTAGGAGTGTTCTGTTATCAATATCTGATTTTCTGTTGTCAATATAAGTAATTATTTTCGGAGTATCGTGCATGTATATTATAAATTATACCTCTTATAGGTTGTTATTTGATCATCAATTAAATTCCTCGCACATTTTTCATAATCTAAGATTTTGAAATTTTCAGTGTCTGATTCAGGCAATTTTAAAATCAGATAATTTTTATGAAATAATTCACTCTTTCTAACAATATTATGAACAAACAGCAATTTCAACAGAATCTGAGTATTTTATTTTATACAAAATAATTATTGCTCATGTTTTTTCATTCTTTCTTCAGACATCAGTGTCAAAAATGTTACAGATCATTTTAAAAGTTTGATTTTCCAAGGAATAATAAATTTTTTTAAATAAATGTGATTTCACATGCAAAGCTTTGTAAGACCTGAAGCTTATGTTATATAACTAACTGTATGATTTTAAAATAAATTGTTACAAAATTAAACGTTGTTTAAATAATTTGAATAATTATTATTTTGCATATGAACAAAAAATAACGTATTATTAATTGTATTTGATAGTCTAAATAAAGTAAATGAAATAAATAAATGTGACATTTAGAAGGCAGTTTAATTAAGCAATAAGATTTTTTTTGAAACCAATAATATATGCTCAAATGTAGGATCAAATGAAATGTTAATGTTCAATTAATTTTTGAAATTAATCGTATTCCACTTACATACGTTTATATAATGATAAAAACATATTATTAGATAAAATTTGGTACTAATTGTATTCTACGTCGTGATAAATGTTATAGAAAGAGTTTAACATGGAAATTATGTAATTTAGATAAACACTAATGATGTATACTGAAATTCATAACAGTTAATCTATTGATAGTTTTATTGCTGTTTTGATAAGCATTAAAAGTATTCCTCATTTTAGTAGCATTAAAAAATATCTTGCATTATATACAGTTCAAGTGAAGAAACCCTTCAAAATATTTTCGATGATAAAATTTTAATTAATTCAAAATTAAAAAATTTAGAATATTTTTGTAACTATTCAAAGACTTTTTATTTATTTAAATTAATTTTTAAAAGATTTATGAAAAAAAACTTTACATTGTGTTTATCAATAAACCAATTTTATCAGATAAAATAGTCGTACTAAGCGAAAATATTTCTTTAATAAAACAAGTTATTTCACTCCCCCCTGGAACATAATTTTATTAGAAAATATAGCATTGTGTGTGTGTGAACTATATTTAATATAAAATAAAATTTCCTTACTTTTAGTTTTTGCATTTATGAAAACTTCAGTATTTCATCATTTTAATATTAGTTTTGTAATCATAAATTTATTTACTTAAAAGTAATATAATGTGGTATTCAATGATGTATTGATCAAAGGCTCACTCTACATAAAATGAATAATTGAAAATGTTAAATAAGTGAAATAAATAATTGAGAAATTATACTTAAGTTCGTTTATTGCTCTATGGCCACTTTCTGTAAATGCAGTATGATTCGACATGAATTTACAATTTGAATTAATTTTCAAACCTCTATAAAAATCAACACCTGAAGTAGGATTCGAATCCATAAACTGAAGAAAGAAAGGCCACTGCATCAGTTAATAATTTGTTTCCTGGGCTTAAAAAAGGGGCAATTAATTTCATATTGTAGATAATAGCTACATAAATTATGTGAAATAAATTCCATTGAAAGTCAAATTTTCTCTCTTATGTCAGATTCAATAACAGGCAGAATTTTCATATAGATCGAAATCCATTACAAAAATGATAGAAAAACTTGATTACATAGTTGTCTTCTTAGTGAACAAAATTTTCAAAATGGAAAAATCATTTCAACTTAAAATTGTTTTCCAAAATTAATAGTTTCAATTTTATAGAACTCCTTCTCTATACTATACTATTGTTATGTTTCACTATATATTATATTTTAGTATTCAAAAGAGACGTTTCCCATATTATCAAGTGATATGTGAATGTGCTTTTCAATCTACTCTATTTTAGAAACTATAATACAAAATATTATAAATATTTTTTATTTTAACAAATATTTTCAAAACAAATTTTTTCATTATTAGTTTAAAATTAACAGGGATGCTATAAAGGCATTAGACAATTGAAGGAGTTTCATGAGAATTCAACAAATTTTAAGTTTACTTTTTTTCTTAATGTATGTTACATAATACACGTTACATAACAGATGATTTCTTTTGCGTTAAGAGGAAAGTTAATGCAAGCACAAACTGCTTAGAAATAATGGTGTAACATATTTTGAAAAGTAACAAAACTCATTCAATAAAATAAATATAAAAAATATTTGATTCGCATGAGTAACCAGAATGGAAGAAACAGTAAAAGGAATTTTTCCCTAAAAAATAATTCTTATTGTTAACTGCCTTTCAGCCTGATCAGGTGATAGTTGACAAAAACATAATTATATAATATGCGTAAAAAATATTCTTATCCGTTAGTATAAAATTAAGAAAAGAATTATTACAGAATCGAAAGTTCCAAGCATATATAAAGCACCATTTTCATGAGAATTCAGTATCATTGCTCTAAAAACAATCAGTTAGTATTCTTGAAGATACAAACAACTGAATAGTTTCGTCTTTGGAGGAAGGCATTGAAATTTGAAAACTACTATCAAGCAAAAATGGTGAGAATTTACTTTGATGTCGCATTCTAAATATTTCTTGGAATTAATATAACAAACGCTTCCCTTTTTTAGCTTATATGAACTTTATAGAGTGTATTATTTACAATGAACTATACAAAACATTAAGGATAAGATGACCAAAATGTATTTTAAAGTTATATTAAATAGAACAAAATAATTAACATCGTAGTGATAGTAAGATTCAAGAACAAGTATCGATATTTTACTTTTATGCTCTTATTGGGACAAGCAATTTAGACTTTTTTTCATGTTTTCCATAATCGCTGTTATGTATTTATTTAAGATTAGATTGCATTTGCTTTAAAATTGCTTCTTTTTACTCTTGAATTTTTGTATTTTATGCGGGATCACTATTTGCACAGAAGAACTGGAACTAAAGTTACAGAATTTTAATTTTAAAGCTAATAGAAACATTCATGTTTAATATCGGAATGAAACTCGTAAATTGTTCGATTAATACTTATCGTATCATTCTTGTAACCCATATTTTTACCGTGTTATAAAATATCACACTACTGAGTATCTTTGTGACTTTTTTTTCTTTAAGATCAACACGTTTAAGCATTATCTGCCATTAATATTTGGAATAGGGCCTCTTTTATTATACTTCTCGAAGCTTAAGGAATCAAAATCCATCACTTGATAGTTGTTTGAGTAAGTTTAATGACGTTTATAAGTTGTGGCCTTTTTACATTTTTATATTTTTAAATAGTCATAGCTTAAAATTATGATGAATTTTAATAAAATAAAATAATAAATCGTAATGTATTCACATTTAGGTCAGGAATTTCTTATAAAATATGATGGAAGTAAATAAATTATTAAAGATTCTGAATTTTAGAAATATATTTACAATTGAAAAAAGGTTCAAGTTGTTTTTTTATTTTAAATTTCCGCATATTTAGTCATCAATACTTATTAGCTAGTTTATGTTTAAAATAAAATAATTTCAATTTTTAAATTAAAAAAAAATAAATTTTTAAGTAAAAAAAATTAAAATATAAAAGTATTCTTTTGTGAATGAAAATTACATATTTCTACTTCAGTTTTTGATCAAATATTTAATTCTTAAGATGCAAGAATGTTAGAATTACTCATAGCCTCTCTATTTGAAGGAATGTCGTATTAATATTAGCATTTAATTTTTAGAAACTATCAGCACTTCTTTTTGTTGCACTTTGCTTTGTGCTCTTGGTTACTTTCTCAAATGGAGAGCCGAAATCTGACATAGACGCTCGTCACCATCATCATCACGGACATCATCATGGACATCACCATCATCATGGACACCATCACCATCATGGACACCACCATCACCATGGTCACCACCATCACCACCACCATGGTCATCACCACCACCACCATCATGGCCATCATCACCACCACGGTCATCATCATCACCACGGACATCATCACCACCATGGTCATCATCATCACCATGGTCATCATCATGGACATCACCATTGACATAATCAATAAGGAAAATACAAAATGCTTATTAATAAAACATTTTTAAAAGGATAAAGAGAGTTTTATTTTCTACTCATTTAGATCTTAAGGAATTCATTTACTTTCTTAAGAGCTCTTTTCTAAAGATAAAAAAAAAAAGGGAAAAACATTGACAGCTACAAAAGGAAACTAAATTATTCTAATGGATATACGTATTATTTTTTTTATGAAGTATTTGAAGTCACCAATTTACACGTTTTTCAGCTTTAAGTTTGCACTTATCCTTCGTTCCTTTCTAGAACTGCATCATTTCTGAAATTAAATTTCTCAAAAATATTTCATATAAAACTTGGATAATTTTATGTATAGAAAGAAAGAACTTGAAATTACATTCTGAGAGATTTTACTGGATATTTTGTAGATTTTCTATTCTGAATTAATCTAAAAATGCTCAGTAAGATAAATATTTTCTTAAAATATGTATGTATATATGCGTCCATATATTCAATGTTTAGGCATTTGAAATACTTATTTATTTATAAATATATTTAAAATTAAATAATTAAAGAAATCGAATGTTTCTTTTTATTATTAATAGAATTTATATAGAAAATGTAAACCTATACAATATCTAATTATAAATATTTTCCTGTTTTTATGATTCACAAACAGTAAACATGGATATATAATAAATACAAATATTTAAAAATAAGGAGTTAAAAATGTTGATTGATGATTTTAATATTATCAAACTAATTAAAACAAATGTAATGAAGTAATCAATATTTATGTAAAGCAATTAAATTGCCACATTACAAAGAAATATTTATAAAAGAATTATATTTTTTGGACATATACATTATCGAGGAAAGGTAATTAAAATTTCTGATATTTAGAGCTGTAGATTATTTACATCAATGCCAAAACTAACATTTCAGTAATAAAAACATTTTTTTTTGGGTTGAATAAAAGCATTTCCTTTCATTTCTTCTCAAGGCAAAAGCATTTCTTTCTCTTGAGTGTCGAAAAGAGATTAGAAACCATGTTTAGATATAGATGTCTGTGTATGTTAAATGTGTCACAGTTATTGGATCGTAATGATCGTGCCAAACTCAGCAGCCAACCAGGCGCTTATAATTGACGATTCATCAGAAAAACATGTTGACAAGAGAAGAGTCAAAGATGTTTCGTACTAAGGAGAATCGGAGACACGAAGTAACATTACCTTGTTAAAAGTGATGTTAAGAAAAATTGAAGAATAGGGCAGATATATGAGTATAAACTTATCAGACATGTATTGATTCACTTTTTTATTAATCAAGAAATTTTATGTTCACTATCTATTATTTTACACCCCATTGAAAGTATCATTTTCATATAATCAATATTGTATACCAATTATTGTTTTTTCTTGTAATTGAACTGTGATGTAGACTTCTACTACACAGATAGCCCGCAGGCTTTAAAGCCAACCATTGTCATCTCAATTTTATTTTAAATAAAATCATTCGTATTAGGGTCTCTCTATTGATGATGGTGAAGTTTAAAACCTGTTAACCAATTCGTAAAGTTCAGAGATTCTCTACATCGTTATGAGCACAGCTTGTCCATTTTCGACCTTGCGCCATAAAATCCAACCAATCAGCCACATTGTTATGTATGTATGTAATTCAGAGAGACAGCAATGGGAACTTCAAGTTACTTCCATTAAATTGTACTCCATACCATTACTTCAAATGTTAGGCTAGAATGATAATGGCAAAAGCAGCATCCAAAGTGCGTTCTCCAGCAAGTTGATAAATAATGCATATTTTTGCTATTATTTATTTAATCTTGAATATTAATAAATTAAGGCTTTAATAAAAAGTAATAATTATTTTATTGTAAAATTTATAGATATGTACATTAATGTACAAAATTTTTCTACTTCACTATACCAAACAAACCAGTTGCAACTGTTAAGGGCATTAAAAAAGCGTTTTTGTTAGGACTAAAAAGTAGAAAATTCAATCTTTAATCCATTCATGTAAAAAATTTGAAGTGTTTATGATCTTCAAAAATTTGAAGGTCCATAAATGCCTTTTCTATTTTGGTGTGAAAATTGAGGAGATGTCTATGGTACTTCTTCATTGAATGGGGAAATCTATGTAATTGTTTGAGTCTCATAAATAACTTCTGTTATTTTTTATTTAACATTTACACTTAAATATAGAAACTGATTTGCTTATATTATTTTATGATATTTACAGTAAAAATTTGAATATATTACTTTTTAAAATTTGTTTTATATAAATCAGGGTTTATTTGAACATAACTGATTTGAAAGTAGGACATTTATTCTAATTTTTGCATTATGAGAAGTGTATTTCAATTTGGAAAAGCTACAATGTGAGTAAAAACATTTTAAAGCCGGGTAATATTTTTATGAAAATAAGTAAATCTTAATCTGAAATTATGATTAAAATAACTAAGTGATAACTATTAACCATAAATGCGAGCAGCAGTAAAATTCCTTTATAAGTATTTTATTGTTAAAAATATTATGGAACACTAAAATCAATATATAGGTTCAAGTGAAAACTTAAAAGATAATATAAGAAATAATATGTAAGAAAAAACAAGAACACACAAGAAAAAAAAATAAATGCTTATGATGAATCATGTGAGAGATTCATTTGAATTACTTTTAATATTCTCTTTTAATGTTTCATGAACGAAACTAGTTTTTCATAGAATTCAGAGTCTGTTTTATATTCTATTCATTATCGATAATAGATTTATAACTCTATTAAAGATGCAAAATGTCTACCATTTATATACGCTAGTTTTGCTAAGTCTTCCCATGAGACTTAAATTAGATTCTGATTTTTAGATTCTGCTGGTTATTTCAAAGTTTCAACATTTGTACTGTTATTAGAATGAATAGTTGCATTCTCTTGCAGATATTTGCAATTTTCTTCAGTAAGTAATTCAGCATTTAAGGAAAAGGAATAATTACTAGATCACTTTGATGTGTTTGTAAATTCGTTTTATTTGAAAATCAACTGAACCTAGACCAATGCAAGTGAATCCACCTCCAGGTCACCGCAGAGCCTTCATATAATAGAGACTTGCAGAATCTTTTTATTTTCTTAAATCATGACAGCAGTGCTAAGAAATATTTCTATTCCTCGGTTGTTCCAAGTCATGATTTGCAGGTTGTAGTTTAAACACTCTGTTTTGTGACTTTGCTTCAAATGAGGTTAACTATCAACTGCTAATTTTGCTTCAACTTTCAGACCTTTTAAATGTATTACGTGCATTTTTCAATGAGAGAAATTTAAGTCTGTTTTTTACCATGATTATCTTTCAATTTAAAAAAGATATTGTTGACTATAGTCTTTGATCTTCCTATCTTTATCAAAATAATATTGCAGCATATTCCCCAAAAAGCAAATATTCCAATTTGTTCTCTTATCATTATCAATTAAGTTTCAATCCTTTGTCCCTTTTTCAAAGGGAAATATAACTTAGAAGTAGAGTCTGATAAGTTTGCAAACTGAATAACTGTCACAATCATAATAAAACAGTAATTAATGTTGCATATGTATATTCCTTTAAAAAATTTGAAAGGTATTACTCAAATTGAAGTATAACTTTATTTATACTTCATTTTTCTGGTAATTATATATTTAGAAATCATGTTGATAAGTAATTTCTTAAGAATAATTTTGATTGATTAATTACGCAATAATATTTAAATTTAATTTCATAAAAACTTTTTACGGAATTTAAAAATCGTACTTAATTTTTATTTATCTGATATTTTCTTATTGCTCAATAATCATTAATTTAAAACAAATATATTAAAATATTTTCACAAGAATATCTATTGAATTACTACTGAACTGCACTGATTTTTACACTTACTAAATTGATGATTTGAATAAGAACATAGAACCATTGGCAAATTACCCTCTACTCTGATAATATAAAGAATTTATTCCATAATAAGCTGTTGAGAAATATTGCAAAGATGTTTACTTCCTCTTAGAAAATACTTTTGAGTAGGTCCAGATTTTCGTAGCAAACACACATATTTGGTAATACTATTTTATGATTTTTTTTACTCCTCACAATCACACCTAAGATCCAGAATTAGAAAACTGGTTCTTGCATCATCCTTCTAACGGGACTGAGCCTTGGTGATTCGCTTAGTGTTTTCAATTCCGTCAAAGTTGCATGCATATCGATTCATCAGAAAAAGTGTACTCAATGACAAAATAATTTTATCAATCAAATTCTAAAATCCTCCAATAAAACTCACCAAGGCTTTTAGCTTTAGCGTACTTCAAAAATGAAATTAAAATAACCTATGAAAGAATGAAATTAAAAGGGTAAATTTTTTTACCTTATTTTTAAAATCGAAGTATCTAGAAAGATTCATACGAATGAGCATTTTATAAACCAAATTACAGTAAATTCAGAAAATTGCAATTATGTTTTTAAGATTTGACTCTTCTAATAATTTAGTTCTTAATTTCTATCATCCAAATTAGTTATTCAATAAAAATCAAGTACGCTGGTATTTTCTTCAAAATTAATGAAATTTTTTCATAAAAATTAATGCACCCAACTATTTATAAAAATCATCTAATTTAAAAATGAACAGTAAAGAATGATTGACAATGGATATGTGACAAAAATATCCCGGTATCAAATTATGTAATTAAAGTTCAACAAGATTTTCTTTAGTTAGTTATGTAATATCATATTTAAACATTGGTTTGGATTAAAATTAGTAATTATTAAAAAAATGTTACTGAGAGCAAACACGATTGAGATACATTTCTTATATTTATGATTAGGGAGCAATGAAAGAAGATTTGAACCGTAATCAAGGCTTATAGGAATAAATTGAACAAAATTCAATGTACACACTTTTTCAAAAACTAAGCAACAGACTGAAAAATTGAGATAGATTGGCTAATTGTCGTTTGAGATTTTGAAGTTTAGATGCTTAAAATATGTTGCAAAAATGCATCGAGTGACATTATACCTTCAAATAAATGCAAAGAGGCCAAAAAGTACCTCCATAGGGATAATTGGTCCTTGAGAAAACACAGCATATTAAGCAATTTAGAGGAAAACTGGAATATTAAAAGGAATTTAAGGTGATATTTGACATTAGAACTACATTCTAAGGTTATAAGCACTTGAAAGCTTTTTAATCACAATTTGATGGGGTAAAAAGTTTAAATAATGATCATTCCCATGATATTCGGTATATCCAGGATGGAACCGTTTCTAATTGATAGTTTAGTTTCCCAAAAATCTTTAAAAATTATCAATGACTAATTGTTTTGTACATGAAAGGAATTTTCCACTTTGAACACATATTACAAAGAAACTTCAATTATATTTTAGTTTAGATCCTTGTTTATTTCTTCTGCAGAATGATCAAGATCAACCACGACCTCAATAGAAAGTTATATGAAAATGTTCAAAAAGCAAAGAAAATGAAATTATGCATCCTAAGACTGGACTAATAAATTCAGGTAAAGTAAACTGAAAATAAATGGATCTCTGTAATGTTTTCACCAATGAATTTCGATTTACTGCGATGAGGGATTTTCTAGAATGTAAAAAAATAGTAAGAAATGAAAACTTGATATTTCTTTTCTAAAATGTGGGAATAGGGTTTTTATCGTATTTTGAAGAAATATATCAATTGTTTGCATCTATTATACAGGAAAAAGTTTTCTTATATAATATTTTTAAATAGACAGATTTGTGGTCTATATATATGAAACTGCCAATGCGCAAAAGTACACAGAGGTCATTCTGGACCCTATCAATCCTTTATAAAACCACCACAAATAACAAAAGCCTTTATTTTACCAGTTAATAAGAGAGCCATCCTTACATTACTTACTTCATACTTTATTACCTAGAAGAAAAAATATAAACACATATTATATAAAAAGAATAAAATATTTATAACTATCGTCTTGCTTATACTTTGGAAATACCAAAATATTTTAACGAATTAGAATTTGAATTGAAAAATTTATTACAAAATTTTATTATTCAAATATATCATTTTAGTTAATCAAGTTTTTAAAAATAAATTTTTTGCAAATATCATCTCAATGTAGATCTTTTTCTAATTAGAAATTTTAGTTTTCAAATTTGCTTAAAATATTTTGTTGTAGTTACTTATGACACTTGGCGAAGCCAAGTCAGTCCTTCAGGGACTGGGCGAATGAAGTCAGAAAGGGGGTCTTCCTTTTTTTTGAATAAAGCATCCTCATTAGAAGATGTAACTACGACTTTGGTTCATAGATGGCAGCATCATTTGGGTCTTCCAATTTAGAGATTGAATCCGAGAAGACTCTGATTCAATCTCTATTTGAGAAACCAGTAAAGACCCATAGCCTGGTTCCAACCACCCCTAGAGGTATTAATTTGGAATAGGAACATTTAGGACATTGCAACCCGACATATTTTACGGGCCCCAGTCGCCATTAGTGAACACGACAGGTCTTCGGCTAAGCCGGGATTCGAACTCACTCCCTTCCCCAACCAACCAGGGCACCACGGCCAAAATATATTGTTTTGAAGCAAAGAAGATCGAAAAATATATTGCAATTTTCATAGTCCAAAATCCTTGGAAATTTCGGAAGGCTTTAAATATCTTGAATGCATTTTTCAATTTTATATCTATAATACAAAATTATCTTTATTTTATCTTATGTTTAGTGAAATGCTCTTATTATAAATAGTAATTAAATATTAAAATAAAATTATCGGAGGCGACGGAGGAGGAAAAAACATATGGATCAAATTTAAAAGCCTCATTTCAAAATTCACTTTTTTATGTGTTACTTTTTTACATACTAGAAGATCTCTATTTATTACGTAAACTTGCACAAGGTATACACACATTCTTAAGAAAACAAACAATGTAACATGTTACGAAAAGTAACAATATGTATCAAATCAGCCGAGGAAAAAAAACGACGTTTGAATTGAATGAATAACCTGGTTAGAAAGAAGTTTAAGAATAGAAGTTTTTTTAAATACCTAATTTTATTGATAGTTTTATCTCTAATTCGATCATATTATTGATAATGAAAGCGCAATTACATAATATGAATGAAAAAACATTTTAAATCCATTTGCGTAAAATTAAAAAAGAATGAAAAATGCGTAAAATTGAGGGAAAAAAAAAAAAAAAAAAGATCTGATCATATATAAGAACGCTTCGTAAGAATTAGAGATCATAGTTCAAGAAGTGTTTGTGAGACAAAGAAGCTAAATAAAGTTTTCGTTGGAAGGAGAATTTGGGAAATATTATCAAGCTAAAATGGTAACAATTTTTTTGCATCACTTTCTTGAATTTAAATTAATGCAATAAACATAATTTTCGTTAATTTTACTAGCCTTATATTTAAAATGTATCATTCACAATGAATTTATAAATATTTATTATAGCTTGAAATATATAAATATTTAAAAATGAATAATTTCTAAATAATCCTTTACAGCTTATTCTTTTTAAGTTAATGAAACTTGAAATATACTGTGTAATTTAGATAATGTTTTGCTTTGCTAAAACAAACTTCATTTTTAAATTATTAAATTTTTGCTGCAAATGGTTTACGATCGAACATAAGATCGTATTGTGTCCTTAAAACAAACATTAATTTTTTGTTTAGAATATGTTTACCTTAAGTTATCAAAAAAGACTAATTTTATTATTTCTTCTCTAATAGATTTTCTCTGAATTTATATTTTGTTTTTGGCCATTTACCTTAGGTTTTCAGTTTTATTACTTTTCTGTTCTTTAACGACTTTTATACCGAAAGGCTCATTAGACTGGGGTCTAAAATTTAAAGGGAATTCCTGTCACCTCGTACTCACGGTAGCTAAATACATAATCCCGTGTCCCGAAGACCACGTACATCATTATACTACATAAGTTTATATTCAAAATGGAATTTTATTGCATAGAATAATTTTATGTGATTTTGTTAGGCTATAATTAGTTATTCTTACTAGAAAGATGGGGACATAATCCTGCTCAATCTAAATTTAATATTTATTACTGCGTATAGTAATTAGAATGGCTTTCTCGATGGATGAGTTTGCATGTATCAATTAGTAAAATAATCAAAATCATTCGTCGTTCCTTGATTTAATCAGAGACAACCGTGTTCAAAGATTTATGTTTATTAAGCATTTGTTGAGCATAAAATTCCAATTTTAATTCTGTGTGATAAGGACAATATAAGTCAAAATACAGATTTGTTACTTAATGGTGGCTAAATGCACGATTCATTTAATACCATGACTTAACCCTTTAAAACGTCTGTATATTTTGTGATACTTCCATGTAATTTAAAAGAAAATACATTGGATCCATTTCTAAAAATATATTTACATATAAAATATTTTATTCATATGTTATTTTTTAAAATTTTGATGAAACATTTTATTAAGAAGCAAAGATCTTAATCAATTACTGAGCAGATCATTTTTTTATTTGTCTTTTTAATAAGCATTTATCACTAGAAAGTTATTAATAATATCGATAATCACACAGATTATATAAATTAAATAATTTCAAATTTTAACGAATAAGAAATTTTGAACCCGGGAAATAATATTGTTCATATTTTGTAAAATAAAATTGAGTATTTTCAATAAATCAATGCGACATTTGCATTGCTATATAGTTATATGAATGCATTTTATTTTTAAGAAATTATCAACAGTCATTATTATTGCATTTTGCCTCATGTTGGTAATAACCTTCTCAAATGGAGAGACAAAATCTGACATAGACTCCCGTCACCATCATCATCACGGACATCATCATGGACATCATCATCATCATGGACATCATCATCACCATGGACACCATCATCACCATGGACATCACCATCATCATCATCACGGTCACCACCATCACCACGGGCATCATCACCACCATGGCCACCATCATCATCATGGGCATCATCACGGTCATCATCACCACCATGGCCATCACCACTGATATAATTAAAAATACAAATATATATACGAAATTTATATTAATAAAACAATTTGAACTAATATTTATTTGTTTTAATCATCGGTATAAATTATTATTTTTAATCAGAATGAAACGAATGAAAGAAAGAAGCACACATGTTGATATTTTTAAATCAATTGTTTTAAAAAATGAAATAGTTACAATGTGCAGTTATTCTTTTAGTTTTTGTGTGACGAGAGTTTTACACACATTTAGTTTCGCATTTTTTTTATTAAATTAACAAATTTCATTGAATTATTTGATTTCAGAGAATATACTTTCACACAAAATTTTAATACCAAATCTCTTCATGTACTTATTTCTAAAAATAATTTGAGGAATTATACATTTTACACCCGAGTTCAGACATCTGTTTTAAGCAATGCATAATATTGTAAGTTCCACCAGACTTTTTCTACTATTTTTGAAGACATTCATAGAAAACATACATTATTTTTGTTATTTTATTAAATTAAGTGTTTTTAGGCTTAAACTACGTTTGAAATTGAGAAATATATGCGCTTAAAATTTATAATAAAACATTAAGTTTTGTTGTATTGAAGACACAAAACGTTACTTGCATGTTATCAAACGTATAAAATATATTGTAGAATTGCTAGACATATCACATTTTTACAAACAATTACTACTATTTATCAAACTGTATGAACACTATCCACAATTTTTATATCATGTTTTACGAGTTCGCATTTTACGGGAACCTACTGTATATGCTTTAGTAGGATACAAAATAGTCAGCAATGAATATAAGAATGATTATTCTATAATGTCTTCCACTTTAAAGGCAAAAAAGTGAGTGCGAAATTTGTTTTTTCCACATTTTTTTATTTCAAACAATTTTAAATGAAACATTACAAATATTAAAGTTTTGATGACCAGACTCTACAAGCATTGCCATTATAGATTAAATAAAGAATTTTTTTAACCATCTGTAAAAAATTACCATCCACATGATCATAATTATATTTTAAGCATAATAGTGAGATTAAATATTATTAGAGATATTTATTTTCAGCAGTAACCTTTTCAAAATGTTAAATTTTTCATTTCAGTTTTCTGTTTACAAAGGTTAATATATAAAGTCTTTGATTATACTTAGTTTTTTTTCTTTCTTTTTATACATATTTTGTATGGAAATAAATTGTAATTTTTGGATAAAAAAAATTATTAAATAAAACATATACCAGTACATATTATTAGTATTGTCGTATATATATATATATATATATATATATATATATATTTGTGATTGAAATGTGTATTAAATTATAATGATCATGTTTTGTTTGATAAGTTAGTAAAAGGATAGAAAATGCTTCTGGAAAGAAAAGATAATTTTGCGAAATGTCCTAAGTTCAGGTATTCTGGATGCATATAATATGATTGGAAGCTGCATTATTTTCCACAGTGATATCATATAGGATTCATTGAAATCTTGAGTTATATGTGACTATAAAGGTGATAACAGTTAGGTGACGCATTCAATGAACGATTAATGCTGATGTAATAGAGACAGTATTTTACATCCTAATAAAGTCCTAGTGGTGATAATATGCAATTAATTGTGCAAGAATTGAATAGGCTCTACACGAGTTGCTAGGCATTACATACACTATTGAAAACATACATTGAATAAATTGAATTGGTAGGAAGTTGTTAAAATCGAAAGCATTCTGAGCAGATATCCAACCGTTCCTTCCTTTACCTCTCTTCGTGACTCGAGAAGAAAGACTGTGTAAACTACAGCTACAACTTGTGGTGTGTGTTGTACGCAGAAGACATAGCTCTGTATCTACAATTTCTGTTTTCTCTTCCTAAGCCTTGTTTTATAGAACCATTATGGTTTGAAGGCACCAGTCTCATCATGAATATTTAAATAATTATTTAGGTTAGTTATGTCATTTTATGTATAAGTATTTTTAGTACTGGAGATGTTTATCTCGGAATTAATTAGTTAATTATTTGGACTACGTAAGCCAGCCTTAAATGTAAATTATGAGTATAGAGATACCAGTGCCATAAATGCATCTATCGGCTTCTTAAGCCATATTTGATTTCAAATATTTGTTTCGTTTTATGATGTTTAGAAAAATAATTTAAAATTTCATCTCTTATTTTCATTGATTATTCCGCCAAAACATACGGAAACTGATTTAGAAACGGATTACAATTTCGAAATAGAAGGAGGAAATTTAATGAAGGTCATTCTGTTTTGAAGAATATTCTCATTATTATTAATGGTATTAACATTTGTCTTTGGAAATGTACCTTGAAGTGCTAGATAATATTAAATTCATTACTAATGAATTCAGTTTTGGTTTTGAAGTATTAGTACACTATTGGTCATTAAAATTGCTACACCAAGAAGGCGACATGGTACAGACGTGAAATTTATACGAAAGGAAGAAGGTGCTGTGATATGCAAATGATTAGCTTTTCAGCGCATTCAGACAAAGCAGGCGCCAGTAGCGACACCTACATTGTGCTTGAATGAGGAAATTGTTCAGCCGGTTCCTCATACACAAATTGCATTTGAACGTTGTTGCCTGATGAAAAGTTGTTGTGATGCCTTGTGTAAGAAGGAGAAATGCGTACCAGCACGTTTCTGACTTTGATAAAGGTCGAATTGTAGTGAACCGGGATTGCGGTTTATCTTATCGCAGTATTGCTGCTCGCGTCGTTCGAAATTCAATGACTGTTAGCAGAATATGGAATCAATGGTTTCAGGACGGTAATAAGAAACGCCATGCGGGATCTCAACGGCCACTTATCACTAGCAGCCGAGAAGACAGGCATATTATCCGCATGGCCGTAATGGATCGTGCAACCACGTCACGAGCCATGAGTCAAGAAACGGGGTCATTTGGAAGACAACAAGTGTCTGCACGAACAGTTCGACGACGTTTGCAGCAGCATGGACTCTCAGCTCTGAAACCATGGCTGCGGCTTCCCTTGACGCTGCGTCATGGACAAGAGCGCCTTCAATGGTGTGATCAACGACGAACCTGGACACACGAATGGCGAGACGTCATCTTTTCAGATAAATCCAGGTTCTGTGTACAGCATCATAATGGTCGCATCCGTGTTTGGCGGCATCATGGTGAACGCACACTGACAGCGTGCATTCGTCATCGTCATACTGGCCATTCACTTGGCGTGATGGTATGGGGTGCCATTGAATACACGTCTCGGTCACCTCTTGTTCGCATTGACGGTGCTTTGAACAGTGCACGTTACATTTCTGGTGTGTTACGACCCATGGCTCTACCCTTTATTCGAGCCTTGCGAAACCCTACGTTTTAGCAGGATAATGCCCGACCACATGTTGCCAGTATTGTACGGACCTTTCTTGATACGGAACATGTTCGGCTGTTGCCCTGGCCAGCACGTTCTCCAGATCTTTAAACAATAGAAAGCGCCTGGTCAATGGTTGCCGTGCGACTGGCTCGTCACCAAACGCCAGTCACTACGGTTGATAAACTGTGGCATCGTGTTGAAGCTGCATGGGCATCTGTACCTGTACATGCAATCCAATCTCTGTTTGACTCAATGCTTAGGCGTATAACTGCTGTTGTTACTGTCAGAGGTTATTGTTCTGGATACTGATTTCTCACGATCTATCCAGTCAAATTTTTTGAAAATTTAAGCACTTGTTATTTCTAGTATAATATATTTGTCCAACAAATATCATTTTGTTATCTGCATTTCTTCCTTGTGTAGCAATTTTAATGGCCAGTAGTGTAGTAGTATCATAGTTTTCCTTAAAAAAAAATCAAAATTTTACGTCAGCCGTTTAATAACACAGTAAAAAAATTGGTGCTAATATCATTGATGATTGAGCTTTTTAATTTGTTCGATCACTCTTTAAATGAAAACTCGAAGAATGTTATGAGTACTTACTCTTTGATAAGATATTTAGGATGTTTTGGATTCCATAAAATTAAAATAAATTTGAGTCAGTGCTTGTTCCCATTTAGCACCATTGCACATTATTCATTTATCCATAACGTGTTCACCTTTTAAAGATGGTATGTTGAAGTTTATTTGAGTTTAAGTCTGCATAATTCCTAATGTAATAAACTCTTGTAAAGGCTCATTAAAATCATAATAAATGACTTTAGACATAAACGTATTGGATTGCTGATCAAACTAGAATATCATGCAACTTTCAATTTACTATTTTTGTTTGATTAGCTTCAACAAAATATTAATATTTTTAAAAGATTAATTAATTAATTCTATCAGGAATTAAAAGATTAATATTACATATAATAAACAAGATTTTCTTTTTATATTTGATATAGTTGATTACACATTTTTTAAACAATTATTTGAATTAAAACACAAAACTTTTAAAGTTTTAACTGTATCTAAATAAAATATTAATACGAAGAACATTTAAACATATCAAATAAAAAAAACCTTTCTTTTTTAGATTCAAAAAGAAATGATATTCAATCGATTTTAATAATTTTTTCTCCTTACCATTGTTCTGTAACAATCAGTGTATGTATAATACACTGATTGTTACAGAAATTAATAATGCAATCAATTGTAAAAAGAAGAAAAAAATTTACTCAACAAAGTAAATCAAAAAAAGCTTTCGATTTGCATGAGTAATTATAATTGAAAAAAATGGTAAGAAATCGTTCTTCTTTACTTTCCATAATTAATTTTTATGTCAGTTTCTGTTCTAATTTGGTGCTTTACATTGTTAGTATGCATACAATTTCATAATAGGAATAAAAAAGCTTCTTGCTGGTCATAGCATGAAATGAAAAAATAGTGCTCTTAGAAAGTCTGAAGGTCGAATCATATATAAAGAAGCTAAGACGGTAAGAAATCAAGAGCATTGCTCTCCAAAATAACCAATTAGTATTCTTAAAGGCATAAGCAACTAAATAGATTTTGTCTTTGGAGGAAGGCATTGGCATTTGAATAGCATTATCCAGCTAAAATGATAAGATCTTACGCTCTGATGTCTTATTCAAAATCTTTCTTTTAATTAATAATATAAATTTAATTTTTTTTGACTTTGCAGATTTTTTTATTTAAACTACTATAATTTTAATAAAATATGTTTATAGAAAGTTTATAGGTCTTAAAATTAAATATTTTTAGTAGCTTCTATGCCAATTAATTGTTTCGTGCAAATAATTTGTTTCGAAAAAATATGACATAATTGAACTTAAGTAATTGCCAGTTAAAAATTTATATAATTATACATTATTTATATATAATTTCAGTAAACGCTGTATGTCTTCTTAAAAAGAAATCTGTTTAAAAAATAGAATTCCTGGAACTTTGCCAATATATAACTTCTAAAATTTCAATTTAATGTTTTTTCATTAATAAATCTGAGTTATATATATTTTTTGATTTCTTTCAATTGTCATTGTTATTTTATAATTATAAATAAAATAATTTGGAACTATTCCATTTCAAATTTCGCTATGTTAAGAATTTCGGTGACAACTTAGGTGAAACAGCTAAAGAAATAGTAACAATTAGATAAAAGAATTCGCAGGGCTCGAATAAAGGGTAGAGCCACGGGTCGTAACACACCAAAAATGTAACGTGCACTGTTCAAAGCACCGTCAATGCGAACAAGAGGTGACCGAGACGTGTATTCAATGGCACCCCATACCATCACGCCAGGTGATGAGCCAGTATGACGATGACGAATGCACGCTGCCAGTGTGCGTTCACCACGATACCGCCAAACACGGATGCGACCATCATGATGCTGTACACAAAACCTGGATTCATCTGAAAAGATGACGGCTCGCCATTCGTGCGTCCAGGTTCATCGTTGATCACACCATTGAAGGCGCTCTTGTCTATGACGCAGCGTCAAGGGAAGCCGCAGCCATGGTCTCCGAGCTGAGAGTCCATGCTGCTGTAAACGTCGTCGAACTGTTCGTGCAGACACTTGTCTTCCAAACGACCCCGTTTCTTGACTCACGGTTCGTGACGTGGTTGCACGATCCATTACAGCCATGCGGATAATATGCCTGTCTTCTCGGCTGCTAGTGATAGATGGCCTTGAGATCCCGCATGGTGTTCCGCATTACCGTCCTGAACCCATCGATTCCATATTCTGCTAACAGTCATTGGATCTCGACCGACGCGAGCAGCAAAACTGTGATAAGATAAACCGCAATCCCGGTACGCTACAACTCGACCTTTATCAAAGTCAGAAACGTGCTGGTACGCACTTTTCCTTCTTACACAAGGCATCACAACAACTTTTCACCAGGTAACAACGTTCAAATGCAATTTGTGTAGGAGGAACCGGCTGAACAATTTCCTCCTTTAAACACAATGTAGGTGTCGCTACTGGCGTCTGCTTTGTCTGAATGCGCTGAGAAGCTAATCATTTGCATATCACAGCACCTTCTTCCTTTCGTATAAATTTCACGTCAGTAGCATGTCGCCTTCTTGGTGTAGCAATTTTAATGGCCAGTAGTGCATATTCCATTAGCAAAGCATTAATATTATCAGTTGGAAACTATATACTTTTCTTTTTGCTTCAAATATTTAATGAAACATTTAATTTCGTAAAAAAATCCTATGATTTGTTTTTAGAAGCATCAATTGTATTCAGTAAGTAATGTACCATAAATTTAAACTGAAAAACCTAGAAAAGAGGGAAATAAAAGAAATGCATTCTATATACATATTTTGTTTCATTTTTCTCTGAACTAAAATTTGAATCACTATGCTTTCTGCTTACATTTAGTTTGAGTATAATATTATGTATATATATATATTTGCTAAAATGTCTTATTGGATACTAATATATAATATTAATTTTCTGATGCAGATTCTATTTTTTTAAACTTAATGAACTGATATCACATTTCTATTACGGATCAGAATTTTTAAATCAAAAACGTTACCTGGCAAAATTCTCAATAGGATATATTTATCACAGCATGCAATCAAACTTGTGAGTTATCTTGAAGCTCAACATAAAAAACAGTTCGGAATAATTTTTATGTAAAAACATGAGGTAATTATGAATTTTCCATATCAACTTAACGCCTTTAATTTTTTGATGCCAAAAAAAGCTTCGTTAAGTTATTATAGTTCCTTATCAAAGAATTTAATAATAGTTTGGGAAATTAACAATTGTAATATTCATTATACTACAATTCAAGCTCAGTTACAAACATATTGAAACAAGTTTGAAATTTTTGTAAATGTACTTCTTACGTATGTTGTCGCATACAAGTCACTGATTCTAAGCACAATTCTTACTTTGGACAGCTAAGAAAAAAATACATTAGGAATTTGATATAATTAAATGCTTATATTATGTAGTATGATATAAATCGTTTTGATTTGTATACATAAAATAAAGATAAGAAATTCCAATAAAATATAACACAACATGTGACAAAACGGTGATTTTGAATTCGAGAAATTTGATTTAGAAGGTATAAATGTTTTTATGGTCTTCCTTTGGCCTACTCATAGTTTGAAATACTGAATTCTATGTTACATTCTCTTATAATGCAATCAAAAACAGTATTTATAATATGTTATCATAAAATAAATTTATTAATTATTCTAAACATATTACATTTCCTTTAAAAAGAATCTTCATTGTTTGAAAAGCCTAAAATTGTTGTATTTTTTCCAGTTTGTTCCAAATTTTGGAATCATTGATTGAATTGTAGATTTGTTTTTATATGAAAGGCTTAAATTCAAATTTCCTGACTTATAATAATTTTTTAAAAAATTATTATCACTTTGTAGAAAAAGGCTTTGAGATTACTAAATATCGTTGCTGGTTCTTAAAACAATATAAAAATGCTTAGAGTAACATGAGTATTTTGAAAAATGATCCTAATTTTACGCAAACTTTAACATGCATTCAAAATTGCTTAAAAAATGGTATATTGAACATATTCAATTATAACTTTTCTTGTCAAATAATAGTTACCAAGCATTATTTATTAGTTTATGATTTATCTAAAACAAATTTTTTGTCATTTATAAATATTTTATAATAACTAAAGAGTTTTGTATTTGATAACTGTTTTTCACAAAACCATTTTATAGCATTTCAAATGCTTGTTGAATTGATATTCAATTGCTTAAACAAAATTGTATGAATGTCAAGGCCGAATTATATTCTCTCCGTTAAAAAATTCTTGAATAATTTAAAATGCTTTTATTTTCAGATTATAAAATAAATTTTTAATCAACAAACACTTTAAGCATGAAAAATATTCGTTAAGAAAAATCATATCATGAAAACAAAAGTTTATAGATTATTATCAGTTACACATACATTTTAAATAAAATACTCCAGATGCATTCTGTTCACAGTACTTTTTCAAATCAGATAATCAAGTCTCAATCTGGAGTTTCCTGTTTGTTAGTGATAAAAATAGCGTACCATAATAACGAAAATGTTTTACAATTAAAAATACAAAATTTTTGTCTGAGTGCCCAAAGAATAATTTTTTTGTTTCTTAAGTAAAAACTGTGTTTATTTTATCAATTGAGAATTTAAATTGCTTAAATGCATACTCATGTAGATTTATACTCTTTTTAATAATTTCCTTGAATATCCTAATTTTGCTGATCCATTTATAAATTATTGCTTATCTATGGTAACCCCGTCATTCAGTTTCGTTGATAAGTTGAAATAATTCCGTAATAATTAGGAACTCCTTTTTATTTAAATTTTTCTGTGTTATTTTAGCTTTATTATAAAATAGAGGTAATGGCAATTGTAAGTAAACTTAAATTTGCTTACAACCTATCTCTTTGTATCTAGGTGAAATTTATTAGTGACACACAGACATAAGATAATGATTAAAATCAGATTATTTTTTACACTCATCCATCCGTTAGCAGAGGCAAAGCATATTTTAAATATGCATTTAAGCTTAGAAATAAATCAATTAAATAAAATGAAAATTTAATTTTGATAATTTTACATTCCATTAAGTATCTCTATTTTAATTGGCCGATATACCTTATTAAAAAAAAGAACTCTAGAAAAAAAAATTTATTATTCCTCATGTATTATGCTTACAATTTACAGAGGAGTTATCCTTAAAATTATGACAAACAATTAATGTATGTTAAAAGATTTCAAGATCATTTGCTTCACAGTAAATAATTGTCAATTTTCATAACACTGATATCGTTTCAATGAGAGTGTGCAAAATATTACGTTAAATGTTAGATGATATAGATAATTTAATGATCCAGTTATTTTCATATTTACTCCACCAATTTATTCATGATGATTAAAAAATATATAATGTTCCTATTAAATTAAGAAGAGCTTGATGGTTGAATTTGAAAAAGATAAATATTTCAAAATTTATTTGCCTGTAGAAAATATTTTATTTTTAAAAATTGTTTTTTTTTTATGTCAGTTTTAATTATTACTTACTATTTATATTACAAAATAAAATTGCTGTAAATTTTATTAAGAATTAAAAGAAATTTAGGCTTTGCTTCGAATAAATATTTTGTTGCAAAATGTTTTTTTTTTCCCCATAATTTTTTTAAATGTTTAGCAAATTTCACAGCATTATTTTGTGCTCCTTCTGAAATAGTAATAACTATCACTGATGTAAAGCACTTAATGCTTTACATAAAAAACTAACATATATGAATTAATTGTAAGACTCCCTTTAATTGAGGTTTAAACTTTTATAATATTTTTCAAGACTGAAATTAAATTCACGTAAGAAATACGTTGATATTATATCAAAAATTTCATCAAAAATATTTTTATTTTTCTATTATGTTATTGATTCTCTAGTTAGTTATGGCAGTGTCACTCACGTCTCTAACATAACACAGATAAATGTGGTATTCACTCGCCTTTTATATGTATTCAACTGGGATAAAAAATGCTTTGATTTGCATGAGTAAACAGATGCTTGACACTTTACTACATGGAGTCAATAATTACCTCATTCTTTTCTAAATTTTGTTAGCATTTCTTATTTCTCTTTCGTAACTACCAAATATCTTTGTTCGTTGATAATTAAAAAATGTGCACTACGTTCCCTTTTTACATCGTTGGCACAAAATTTTGATAAAAAAAAGCTGGAATGATTTATTGGTATAAAAGAGTGAACCAACAACAGAAGCTCAAGATTACGATTTTTATTCAAACGAATTTCTCTGTCTTTTAAGGAATTGTTTGTCACACAGGTTGTAAGAAATAACTGAACCAAAAAAATGGTATGGAAATTTATTATTTATTAAGTTATTCTAATAAATAATTGATTGGTTTTAAGTGTTTTCTTTTATGTTTTATTTTATAAACATAAATATTAATATCAATGGAAATAAAATATTATATTTTGAATTACTAGCTAAATCTTAGGATGAAAATAATTACAATTTTTAAAGAATTTATTATAGCAATGAGGAAAAAGAAAAATATATTTAAATATTTATGATATCATATATCTTTAGAAAATTTTAATATCTATTTTTCTATGATAATAAATTATTTAAAATAAATTACAGATAATAAACTAATATTGAAACTTTACAGGAAACAAAATAATTATTAAGATTAGTATTTATTTTTACATAAAAATAAAATATAAGATATGAAAAATTACATTCTTATATATTAAGCAAAACAATTTCGGGTATAAAATTAGTTTTTTTAGTTGAAAAACTCTGGTTATTCAACATTACAACAACAACAACAACAATTATACAACAAACTAAGGTTATCAAAAAATTTATAAAAACTCGTTGCATAATATTTTCATTGAACAATTCATTTTAATAATTTTTCAGCAAAAAATTGATAATTGAAAGAAATTATAAAAGATAAATTTTTATAATACAAATTTAAAAAAATGTATGAAAAATACTAAATAGGATTGATAATGCTCATTTAAAAAATCTTGGAATTCTTACAGATATACTCATGTTGTTTTTGGTGTTGCTTAAAGATTTAAAGATATTTGTAATGCCAAATCCAAAGTTTGTTATAATTTTTTTGGTATTTATTACTACAAATCTTTAAAAAGAAGGTCTTAATACATGTGAAGGAATTGCAATAATTCACTATTAATGAACATCTACTATGTATTCGATAAAATTACCAGTTTGTTGCAGAACGACAAAAAAATTTAAAGAATTATAAGTGTTTGTAAAATAAAATTATGCGGGTAATTTTTAGACTTGATAAATAAAAGCAAGCACAGTTAATCAATGTTTATGTAAATTTTACACATTTTAAACGATATTTCTTTATAAAAAGCATGAACTAATGAAAATCGTAACACATTAAATTAGCTAAACGATTTCTAAAATTGGAAAAAAATTATATTTTTATCTGTTTAGAGCTTAGAAAAAGAAAAATACATAAGAATTATTAATATAAGGCATAATGTATTGTGCGAGAGAAGCATTATTTGAAAAAAAAAATTGAATCTTATTAAATTGAAAAGTTTTATAATTAAATATAATCATGTATATAATTAATATTTATATTTAATATTTGAAAGGTAATGGTAAAGTTGATATAAAAAGATATATGCTTAATTGAGAAAAACCATTTTATGTAAAAGCATATTTTCCATTTCTTTTCAGGAGAAATCTATTTCGAAACTGAGACATGGATATGCAATCTTTCTAATGGAAGTTTGTTATTAAATCTACCTATTATCGGAAATATCTAAAAAATACTATCGGAAATATACAATTTACTAAATAAATAAATTTTAAAATCATAAACTCTATTTATATTAATGTCGATCGCAAATGAAACAAAATAGGACATTCATTGATTCTAAGATGAGCAATATTAATTAATTAAAAATATAGGTGATAAATAATGTGACGTACGCAACAGGTTTGTAAACTAGGGATGCTAAATATTTTTAGTGCAAATGTAATTATAACTTACTTCACAGTGCTAATTCAGAAAAATGTAATTTAGTAAGATTTATATTTTTATGCAAATAATATAACACTCAAGATTAAAATATTTCAATTAAAATAAAATTTTACTTTTATTCCAGAGGTTATCAGTAGCACTTTTTGTTGCTTTATGTATTGTCCTTATTGCTTCTTTCTCATATGGAGAGTCGATGTCAGATATTAATGCTAGGCATCATCATCATGGTCACCATCATGGACACCATCACGGACATCATCACCATCATGGGCACCATCATCATCATGGACATCACCACCATCACGGACACCATCATCATCATGGGCATCACCACCATCATGGGCATCACCACCATCATGGGCATCATCACCATCATGGGCATCATCATCATCACGGACACCATCATGGGCATCATCATCATCATCATGGACATCATCACGGTCATCATCATTAATGAAAAGTTTAAATGCTTGAATGCTGGAAAATTTTTAAACATCATCTTCCACTGACAGATGTAAAAATTAATTTTCCTAATTTAATAAATACAATTTTGAAAAACGTTTCCATTTTGTATAAAAAATTATATAACCTTAAATTCTCATAAAATTTTCTTTTAGGGTTGCTTAAAATAAGCAATTCTCGCATTCTTATATAAAAATTCTTTACTGTCTCCTTCCATATATATTTCCACATATTTTTAAGATTACATATAACATATTACTTTTTTTAACTGTTATATAGATTACTTAATTTTCCTTTAAATAGTTTTTTTTAAATTAAATACATGATTGAATATAAAAATTCCAATTAAAAATTTTCAAAACACCAAAATTATTTTAATTTTGTAATAGATGAATTTTCTCTCATTCTAATAACATTATTTTTATCTATTGAATAATAATAGTAAATAATTAATAAATAATACTTTTTTGTTAAGTTTTATTATTACTTGATAGATAAAATAATACTTAAGAGATTATCTGACAGATAACATATTTAGATAAAAGCGATAAAAAAATTCAAATTAATTAATAGAGAAAAATAAAAATAATATTTTCTTTATAGATTTTCGTAAAATAACATAAAATACTATAAAAGATAAATGTCATTAAAAATGCAGAAATTAATCAAAGTTTTCCAAAATTTAAATATAAAAAAAAATTTTTAGTTTCTCCTTTTGAATAAAAAATAAACACTTGAAATATAAGCTATCATTTTTTGCTTTTCCGAGACCTAT
>JAPDSC010058989.1:72173-94089 GCA_026290005.1 Latrodectus geometricus
AACTTCACATTTCGAAGTTTAACAGTTGTATTACACTCCTACACATTTTAAGAAACTTCTTAACTTTGATGTTAGTAAGTTATTGATACTTTTCATAAAAATTTGAAACTTGATATAATAACTTTTCATTGAAGATATAGTTAAGCTGCTTTTGTTGCTTTATTTAAAAGTTATAATGTGTAGGAGTGTAATACAACTGTTAAACTTCGAAATGTGAAGTTTGGAATTTAATTATTTGATTTATTGTTACCAATTATGGTTTATTGTTAATTATTTGGTACAAAGATTTGGAGATAAGTCAGCATGAGTGGTTACAAAGACTATCCTATTTATATATATAAGCATTTTTAATTATAAAACTCTAAATAAACAGGAGTAATTTAAAAATTTTTTCATATTTGGGTCTTAAGATATCTGACAGACCATCATGATGTTTTATCTTGATAATTAGTTATTAGTATACTAAATTTAAGAAGTATTTTACTGGGGCTCTAAAATATAGTGGAGCATGTACCTTGAAATATATCCATTTATTCAAATGAAGAGTTACTTAAAATAGTTTTTAAACATATTTGTATAGTTTATACATGTTTCTGAAGTCCAATTCCATTTCGGAGATAATCATAAAAAGTAATGGTTTCTTTTAATATTCCTTTTTTTGCTGCACTTTTAGAAACATGCGTTCTTTCTCTTCTATCAGAGATAATAAATATAAGATTGCTACTAAATGAGCTTAATATAGAAATTAGATATCGAATATTAAATATGTCTAACTTAAATGATATTAGACCTATATATCTATATCTATTTGTGTACATTTATCCATAAATTTGCATATATGAAAAGTGCATCGTAAAGTTCCTTCTGAGCCTTTACTTCTCCGACATCTTTCAAGTTTTGTCATATTTAGACAGAAAAATTCGATTTTACAAAAATTGTAAAATCTAAATTTTTATATGGTCACCTGGTCTTTCTGATTACATATAGAAAAATGTTGCTTTTCCCTAACAAATACCATAATTTTTATAGTTTCATTTCTCTACGACAAAAGTAATCAAGAAATTTGGCTTCAAAATTTGTGATTCTTATCTATCTTCTTTAAGGGGTTGGCTACAAAATTTAATAATATTCTAGAGTAAAATTCTTAGAAAACAACCTTTCGGAGAAAAAAAAAATTGTCGTCCACATACGATATGTATCTATAGGTATGTTGTCATATACGATATGTTGAAAACTATAGCAATATCTAGGGTCGAAACAGAAATTTTGTCACATTTATGATATTTTCTCCCGTCCATATATGATGCTTACGTATTGCCCCGATACCATATTGTACTGCCATATGCAATACCACAGCTGACACTTCCTCATAATTTTGATCCATTAGTAAAAACAGGGTAGTAATCATAGAATTAATCGTGATGAAACCCATGAATATGTTTTAAAATAGAAGGATCATTATTTTCTTTACTAAGCAGAGCAAAATCGTCAATACAACAAAATTTCATGGAAGTATACTCATGACGTAGTCAGTAATCTCAACTGATGCATGAAGATTGGCCCCTTATAAAAGAATCTGAATCTTAGCGCAAAAGGTACGAATGCAGGAAAGTTGAAAGTTAAAAGTTATCTTTAACGAAGGATTAACACTATCGGATTTTAAAGGATGGTTCACAGTAAAAAAAATTTGAAATAATAATTATAAGGGAAAGCTTAATTCATATTAGATTCAAGAAACGTATGTAACAGTCATCATAAATGCTGCTTAGGGTGAAGAGTGAAATTCTGCACTGCAGAAACAAAGCACCTCATGGTGAACATGATCCAACCCTTTAATGTCAAAATTTAAAACAGAACCATAAGCTATATTAAAGATCAGACAATATAACTCATTGATGTATCCTGCATAATGTGGTTCTATCAGAACTCCAATAAGCGGAAAAATAATTTTAGTATATTAAGAGATTTTCCCTTTCCTTTCTCAAATTTAATACATGAGCCAATTAAGTAAGTCTGTTATCAAAAATTACTTTAAAATATAGAGCTTCGTTAACAACAGGAATAGAAAGATTATAAAGGTGGATATTGGGATTAGGATGGAGGCCTTGATTTCTTCAAAGGGAAACTGCTCTTAGTTGGTGAAATGACATTACCATTTTCGTAACACCAACCATTAATCTGATGTACAATACGCAATTTAAAACTTCTTTTCTATTGGAATTTTTAAAAAACGTTGGAGATTTCTATGGAAATTAAAGCTATGTAATGCTTGAAATGCCCCACAATCCCAAGTTTCATCGTAGGCTTTCTCGATATTCAGAAAAATGAACACAAGATGGTTCCTACGAACAAAAATGATTCTTATCTCGTTTTCCGGGTTAATGATGCTGTCTGAAGTAGTTCTATCCTGATGGAAACCCATCTGATTTTAAGGTATGATAAAAATACACCAGCTATTTTCTAAATAGTAAAAGAATTGATCATTAATCCTATGTACCAACGTTTTACAAAGACAGCTCTTTAAAGCAATGGCCCAATAATTTAAACGATATGTGGAATATTTACCTGGTTTTATGAAGATAATTGCAATAGCTCTCTTGCTACATGGAAGGAAAATAAGAAAATATTTTTTGACAGATTATATTGAAGTGAATCAGAATATTTGAAAACGAAACAGGTCTCAGATATTAAAGATTTCGAGATGAAATCTTAACTGGATCAAAGATAGAATTATGGATCCTCTATAAAACCCTTTGCATTTCGTACATGTGAAAATCACATTTATAGCTTCACAAGTGTTTCTTAATTTTTCTTAATTGATATTGATTCGCTCAGCACGACTTTTATGTTCTTAGAAAAAAGAGGTGTAAAAGCCAGAGTTAGACACACTAGAAATGGCTTCTCCAATTTTATTAACAACATCCACAGGAGAAGAATAAATAGGGGATAAAATAATAGAACTCATGGTATAAGCCATTAACTGCCTTCACCTTTTTCCAAACAATCTTTCTAGGAATAGGAGAAGAAATAGATGATGTATAGCGTATTCAAGTTTCTTTTTGACAACTATAATGAATCTTGTAAAAAAACATTTGCTTTTTTAAAGACAGTTAAATTGCTAGTAGTGGGATATCTCTGAAAAATAAAAACGTTTTCTTTGATAGTGATATGCAGCTGAAAAGGCTTCGTTCCTCCAAGGTTTTCTGAATTTATGAGGACGAAAGAAATATTCAAAATGTCTGTTTGAGCAGCTTTCATAATAGTCCTCGTGTCTTTAAGAACAGCATCTTCAATATTTTGTGTTAGTAACCGTTTCATTTGTAATGACAGTCTTTTCCGTGAAGGACTGCCAGTCAACCATACGGTACTTAAAATTGGTAAGTCATAACGTATTAATAAATCTATCAACCAAAAGAAATTACAGGAAAACAATCACTATTATACGGATCGTTTTAAATTATTATGTCTAAATGAGATAATAAAACATAGCCAAATACAAGGAATGAATTGTTTTGGTAGGCGTATAAAGCAATTTTTTTCATCATTATTCAACAGAAAAAGGAAGTGATTAGAAATCAACAACTTTTAATCTGTTCCCTCCCTTGACATTTTTGTATTCATATTTCTTTACAAAATACTGTGACAATTAAAGACACCAATCAGAATGTAGTTAGCAGGAAGCTCTGATTCACTTTATTTAATTTTATTTAAGCCGTCTTGAAGAAGGAGAATAAGAGGCGGTAAATAGACACAACAGACATTAATTTGAGTAGTAATGTTCATTCTTACAATCACAGATTCCAGTGTGATTCCAATATGTTAGAATAGTGTTCTGTTGTGGTAGTTATTTGAAGCACGAAACTAACCCCATAAGACATTATTAGGGATCCATTATATAAAATAGTGAAACTTTTAATTTGCCCAGTAGAACAAGATTTAAAGTTGGTTTTAAAGTAAAAATTGAAGGAGAAAAAGAGCCTATTAGATCTTTAATGTCAAGTACATGTGGGTGGTAAACATGGCACTTCCAAGAGAGGAAAACCACCATTATGAGGAGTTCTTACGCCGACGAAGGAATCTGCTCATGCTGTTAGTTTCTAAATAAATTTCTACATTTGTATACATGTCGCTATGTCTACTCACGGGAATTTGGGTCATAAGAGAAGTATTGTCTGATTGATCTTAAGTTTTAAGTTTTCTTAGTATCTAGCACTAGATTTTTGTGACTTTACAAGATTGACTTATCAGTAATGGGCTGATTTTTATCGAGTTTGCTTTGTTTCTCAGTTTAGATACTGTTGTAAAAGATGAATCAGTTTATATAGTTCTTGATAATAGTCCTTTTTTACTACATTGGAATGTGATATTTTAAAATGACTTGAAAAACCTGGAATTTGCTTTTTAGCTTCCAGATATGAAATTTTTTCTTTGTTTTATTCTTTGAATTTCGTTTTCTTTTTGCCCTTGTGGGCAGTTTTTAGAACAATCAGAATGATTTATTTTGCAATTTATGCATAGTGGCTCAGATTGACAGTTTATTTTTTGATGTTTCAGATTTGAACATCGAGTACATGTTGTTGCAAAAGCTAAGACTCCATTGAAATTCATTCTCATATTATAGCTTCAAATTAATTCCAATTATTTGTTTGAAAGAGCGCACATTTCTAAAGCTTTTTGGTGTTAAATTAACCAACTTACTTGTAATGTTAGTTGAAATCTATGCAAATACGAAGTAGGGAAGTTACCTTATTAAAAGTCTTTTTAAATAACTTCCTTTTATGTATAATACTGCATGAAAACAAATGCACAAACAACCTTTTGAATGTAAACATTCTGAAAATTTGGACCTTAAAAGAAATATTCCCTTCCTTGATCTCTAGATTTGATTTTCTCGTCATTCAGTCTGAATCTTTTCAGTTAGCCAGACGTGCGTTACATCTAAAATTTGGTTTCGTTATATTTTATATTTACAGCATTTCCTAGATCTGTTTTTTATCTGTTGATTCTGGTTTTCCTCATTCGATTTTACTTTTGCTTTGGTTTTAAGGATTTGATCGCTAAGTTTCAAATTTATTTATACATGAGTTCTAATTCCTTTCCCAATATTTTCTCTGATGATTTCAATACGTCACCGGAAGATATATAACAAAAAAATGAAATTTCAAAAAATTCGACATTGTGATTGATTTACCAGGTTCTGTATAACTGTAAAATATAGCCAATAAGATAAAATTAGGATAGAGGGTAAATCAATACATGATATGCGATAAGTTACTTGGTGTAATAAGGGCATACTATATTCTAAGCGAATATTGCAAGAGGATTATCACATTGATTGCCGGAATCTATCAGAAACTGCACTGGTGTACATTAATCATTTTACAGACTGTTTACATCCAAGTAATAAAACTTTCAAAGCTGAAGATAAACCAATTATTTTTGTTACCGACCCCTTAAACAAGACGGAACAATTCCTAAAAATTGAAATTTAATATCTCCCTCGTTTTCATCATAGAGAAATGGGCTTTTTTATTAGATTTGTTAGAGAAAAGGCAGAGTTTCTAAATACAATCATAAAGTGTATAAGACTATATAAAAACTTACATTTTACAAATTCACGCAAAAACAAATTTTTAAGTCAAAAAAATGACATAACATGAAAAAAATTATGCAAGAGAAGTTATATATCTCCAACCAATCGCTTAAAAGGTAAAGGCCCGCACAAAGGATTTTACAATGGAACCTGTTTCTATATGTTTGTATGTGTGTAAAGTACTTCCTAAATTTTTGCTTATATATATTAAGAAGTCTAGCGACTTTCTAGAGAATCGGAAAAGGAGGGATGTATTTTGAAGTTATATATAATATAACTGATTATATATTACAACACAAAATTAAATTTTTCTTAAAGGAAATTATAGATGATATCTTACTCACATACAGTAGTAGTCATAAAAGAATTATTTAGTTAAGAAAAGAAAAAAGTATATGAGAGAAACTGATAATACATAATGCCAAATTCAATTGCTTACTAAAATCCAATAGGCATTAACGCTGACAGATAATTTTCTTGATAGAAGTGACGCTCTCCTTTTAGATTTATGTACTTTTGTTTCTCAATATTGATCAACGATTATATGATCCATGATCAACGATTATATGATCAACAAAGAACGTGTAAGGTATTTAGTTGCAATTTATTCAGTAACTTTGCTTCATTATCAAAGTATAGTCACTTTGATATGGATCGTCCTACACATATGTATCAAGAAAAAATAAAAACGACATGAAGAAGAGTAAAAGTCTTGACAAATTAATCCATTGAGTTTATTAAAAGTTGCGGGAAGACTAAGGACTATTTTTATTACAGGCTTCACATATTTGTTTCTATCTTGATATTATTTGAGAAGATCAGTAAATATAGATAGCAGTATATATTTATAAAGCCAGCAAGAGCAAGAAAAAGACAGATAGATAGAAAACTTGTAATTAACATATATGTTCATGTAGGGACAAATATATAGCTTCGTAATTGATATCATAATAAACAGACAGTTAATCAAGAATATATTTTATATCAAAATAATCTTAATTATTACCCCTCTGTTTTCCATTTTTCTAGGAATTATTCTAAAAGGATAATAACTTCTTACCATTTCTGAATATAATCACACAAAGTTGGAATTTTGTATACGTCATGAATAAGGATTTAGATATTCTACAAGAATTTTTAATATAAAAAATTGATTTATTTGGTAAAATTTCAAGCCATTTCTCAAAATAAGTTGATGATCTCTGATATCTCAGAAAAATTATATGACTAACGCACACACACAATTATATTTTCTTTTAAAAAATAATATAGTCTTTCAAAAATTTCTCTTTTGACTATTTTAAAATGTTTGATATTCATTTATTTATTTTTATAAAATCACAAAAAAGTAATTATTTTTTTAAAAAAGCTGATGAACAAAATATTTTTCATATTATTATTAAATAAAATATTTTTATGTTCATATTCAAAAGAATTATAATTTTTTTCAACAAAAACTATATCGAACGTATAATATAGCGTGACTTAAAATATACTTTTGAATATGAATATAAAAATATTTTCTTTAATAATAATATGAAAAATATTTTGTTTAACAAAATTACAACCAAACATGTGAAAGCTATCAAAGCTGATAATATGCATGCACTTAATAATATGAAAAAATATCTTATTTATTCCTTTCTTGTTTTAGCTCATATTTATTCAATTATGAGGTATAATTTAATTTTATTTCAGATTTTAATTGCAGTTTTCCTTTAGTATTTCAAAATTCGCATAATGCTCCTCTATTAAATTGCAATTTGTTTAAAGTATTATCTTCTTTGAAAATTCTCTTTATAAATTTTAATGAAAATTTAAACTGCAAATAATCAAAGCAATTTCATTTTCGTATTGATTAAATACAAATTCCTTAAAGGATATAAATAATTAACTATTCAATTTAAATCACATGATTTTTAAGGAATATGTTGATATTCAAATCGATGAATAAAACATGTGCCCGATGAATGTTCGTAACTCCAATTTATATGAACTTTGTAATAAATGAATATTTATAGAGAAAATAATATTTTATTTGACAATATTTTATTTAGTAAAAATATTTAGTATAGTTCAGTAGATTCCGGAAATTAAGAGTCGGAAAACCTGATCAAAAAGTTAGAAAAAATTCATATATGTTAGAAGCCTATAAATATTACTCACGATTCTCCTCTCTATCAATATTTGTTTTTCGTTTTAAGCTAAAATATAATATACATATAAATATGTATAAGCGATTTAAAAATTTATTATGAGCGTAGAGAATGCTTAAGAATAAAAATCTTGCATACATTTTAAGATACAAATTGAAATATCTAATTAAACTGCAGAAAATGTAAAATGAAGCATCTAATGCAGTAAGATAAATTAAAAATTAAAGTAAAAGGAAACCTAATTCTTTAATAGATATTTAAAGCACGTTATCTTCTGTTTAGTCCCTATTTGAGATTTTGAATATGCGAGATAATATGATGTAAGTGATCAAGGCCATAACATTCCAGATCTACTGTACTAAGTGGTAATTAAATATAAATTAATTTTCTTTCATAACATGAATAGATAGTTATTGTTTTCGTGTGCCAGCCAGGCTGGCAATATGGGATACGCAGCTCCACTTTTTCAACTGAACCGTAATTTGATGTGGAGTCTGACTTCCTCAGTACACACATGGCCGGTACATGAGTAGATTAAAATTTTGAAATGAAATTTAAGCATTTTTAAACAATTATATTTTTTAAGAAAACGAAAGTAATTCATATTAATAATTAAAAGAAATTAAAATATAAATGCTTTGAAATAAAGTTTACTTAGGAACACAGCACTCCTGATACAAAACATAGTTTACATAGTTTAAACTTATTACACTGATGTTAAATCTTTGAACAATTACAAATATGTGATTTTATTGCCAGTTACAAAAATATATAGCTGACCATTAAAATTAAGAATTTTATTAATAGTTACTCAAAATATAATATAATTTCTCAGAAACTTATTTAAAATAGTTATAGTTAAAATGTTTGCCTTATAGACAATTTTTTTACTTCAAAAATTATATAATATAGAATCAAAATATATGACATGGTCATAGTCCAATAATTATTGATGTAAGCAAAAATCATCAAGAGTTTGTAGAGAAAGTGTATCCCCTTTTTTAAAACTTTATTTTTAGATGGAATAATTTATTTGATAATAGAGCTACTTGATTTCAATTGTGGTACCGCATGCCTCCAAATGGACAGCGTCCGACTTAGGAATTCACTCGACCATTCAAAGGCCAACACATTCGTTTTTTAAAAAATTACAACCTTTCACTTTATCGAGTATAAAAGCAACTCCAATTTGCACTGAAATGCATATGCAACTTGTTTCCTCTCTTCTTAGGATTAAGAAAATCGTACGATAGGAATCTAATTCAAAATGGTAAAGTATGATTGAAAATAAGGAAAGTTTATTGCATTATATAGATTTAGAAAATTAAGAATTATTTTTTTAAAAATAATTTTTTCTTCATTTTTTTTCAACTTATATAGAACATATGCTTAAAATTATTGATTTTTCATTCTAATTACTTTTTATTAAAAATATTGATATTTTTGCATTTATTCACCAGTTATAAATATTTCTCTAGTTTTGTAAATTTTACGAGAGAGGGAGCTTTTCACTCGAAAAACTCGGAGTAATGTTTCTTATAATTAAAAAACGCAATTTCAGTATTAAATTAGTAAGTTAACAAGAAAATAGGAAATTATTTTATTTTATAATTACATTTTAAAATTATAAATAATAAATTTTAAAGCAATTAAATATCTTAAGGAAAAATTGCATGTAAATAAACATAAGTAGTATATAAAAATCTAGTGAAAATAATACAAATGATGGAATGATATATGAATAAAATATTATTACTGCTAAAATTTTAATTATTTTTTTTTGCTTCTCATGTTATAAAAATAATTTTTACTAATGAAAGCAACTAATTTTTAAAATATTTTTCACAACAGTAAAAGTTTTAACGTCTTTGAATAAAATGACGAAAAAGTTTAAGCAAAATTTTTCTTCATTTTATTCAAACTTTTAGAACTTTTACAAACATTTTATTCATCTTATATGCTTACGAAGCTCGTTTGTAAGATAAATAAAGAAAGATAAGAAATAATTAAGTAAAAATAAATACTTTAAAAAATTATAAAGATTAATAAGTCATTCTTTTTAATAAATTGTCAAAAGTCAGTTTAAAGAAAAATGGGCTGCCATATTTAAATATTGAAGATACTTAAGAGAAATATTTAGTAACTGTTACATAAAAGAGGATTTCCTATAGTTATAAATTTAAAAAATAAATCAAATTTATGAAGGCTTTTATAATCATCACAGCTTAAAACTAACTGACAAAATCAATATCAAGCACAGAAAAAATACAGCATGAATGCACTTTGTACTTACTGGGAAGTAGTAAATTTTACTTGATAATCGTTATAACTATATATTTTGGAATAAAAAGTTTTTTAGTGTAATGGTTCCATAGATCATATAAATATAATCTAATGGCTTTTACACGTAATTTTATGAAGGGATATTTGAAACTCGCTATAGTTTTGAGTATTTTGAATTCTTATGGGAACAAATCTATCTTCAAATTTTCTAGATAGGATAAAATAGTAAATTTTTTAGTGTACATATATATATTAAGCAAAAAGTAATTAAAAAATGCTATGAACAAGATAAATTTGATTAAATATAAAAATCTTTTAATTTTTATTAATAGAAGATTAAATTAAAAAATGTGGTTTTTACATTGGTTGTGAAATTTATTTCGTTATTTTATTCACTAGTTTATCAGCATAAGATTCTGGTTTTGTTTTGCTATTCACTTCTTATGTTCCTAATTGTTTTCGATTATATGTTGGAGTTATATTTACAAAAGAAAAGTTAGATTAATTCCTTCTGAAAGTTTATACAAATTACTTATATGAAAAATTATTTTGTTATATATATAATTTGTTTAGTAATTATTTTTATTTCCTTCTTCGATGTACCGACCAAAACCAAAACATTAAATAAAATTTGTATAGATCCAGGTACTTATTTAATCGTTACATTATGATGGCCTTGCTAAAAATATTTGCATGAAAATAACAATTTATAAAAATTTATATTATGCCAATACTATTACTTTTCTTCATAAGGCTTACACTAAACTATTTTCGAAATAAAGTTTAAAGGAATGTTCAAATAATAAATAAAAAGCTTAAGGTATTTCATTAAGCTAAAGAAAGAAAATTGTTTCAAATTAAAGGTTAATGCAACCCTTAATTCAATTAAAGGTTGTATCAACACTTAAATGAATTAGGGGTTTAATTAACTTTACTACAAGAATTGTATTAACCCTCGTATAAAAACTAAAAACTCTTGTAAACATAAAATTCCTTAATTTAATTAACAATTTTGATGTAACCGATAGGTTAATTTAAATTTCATGTATATTTATGAATATTAAAATTTAATAGTTATATAATTTAAATATTCTTTTATATAATATGAAATATAACGTATAAGATTATTCAAATATATATATTCTCCATAATAATAAATTTTATATTTATTTTTATACTTTCTATTCAGATGCATACGAACCTATTTACTTCACGTTCTTACATTTAGAAATTTCTCTGTAAATTTGCAATTCATGAAGACTTCGAAAATTTCTGATTTCTCAATAAAAATGGAGTATCGAGGCGAAAAGAAATTAGCGAGTCATTTTAATGGGGAAATTTGCTTTATTTATTCTAATTATTTGGCGCATATAAAATTTTAAATAAGTATGCATACTTTTCATTTGCTACTTTCCTCCCCAACAAAGCTTGAACACAAATTTCAATGAATATCTAATTTGTTTTGTAGTATTTTAGCTGCAATGAGGAATTTGATATGTAATTAGTTTTTCTATTAATTATATTATTTTAAAAATTTATTTCAGAAATTAAACCTTATCTGCATCGTTGCTTTGAGCATTATCATGTTGATTTTGAGCTCTGTTGCAAAATGCGATAAGTCAACTGATTTAGAAGCTCGTCATCATCATCACCATGGTCATCATCACGGACATCACCATCATCATGGACATCATCACGGACATCACCATCATCATGGACATCATCACCATCACGGACATCATCACCATCACGGACATCATCACCATCATGGACATCATCACCATCATGGACATCATCATCATCATGGGCATCATCATGGACATCATCATGGTCACCATCATCATCACGGACATCACCATGGTCACCATCATTAAAAAGTTGCTTTAGATTTTAATAATAATATTTTAATCACTTATATACGAACATTCATTTGGAATGTTTTTCTGATTTTGGGGAATATATATACTTTTATAATATTTGCTTTGTAATTCATGGAAAATAAATTCAATTTCTATTCTTGAAAATTGTTTTTTCCTGGATTTATTAAAATCATTTCTATAAATGATAAATACAAGATTATGATAGTGACTCAATTTAGACTATTCGAAGTAAAAATGATTAATTAAAATTTAATTACTTAACATTTTTAACTGTAACCATGTAAAAGTATAGAACAAGGTTTGCAAGATATAAATAATCTTGTATAAAGAAAAATTTTAGTGTTACTAAATGTAAATATACACTGCTGGCCACCAAAATATATTGCAACACTAAGAAAAACAATAGAAATCACAACAAAATTAATTTTGTTGATAACATATTGACCCTCTAGCATCCAACGATTATTTATCAGCATTACAGATGTTTGGTTTCGTCCAACACGACTACCGACTTCCCTGAAAGATAGTTGGCCAATATCCTTTTCCTTTTGAACTCGGATACTTGATTAAAAAATGGTCGATGTTTTCTAAGAGGCATAATTGATAGTTTTTTTTAACGAGAGGCGAATTACAAGAAAAACATTTACCGAACTTGAAATCGTCAAAATCTCCGAGCTGTAATTAGCACTTTGAATTGGCATCATAATCGCACGTGATGTGCGTCTGCGCTGAAATTCTAATCATTTGCATATCTCACCACTACGAATGCATTTTGAAAAGTTCATGTCATTTGCATGCTTCCTTTAAGTTGCAATTTTGGTGGCCGGCAGTGTAAGTTAATAATTTATGGAAACTACATGAATCAATCTTGAGAGAAATTTGAACTTTTGGAAATTTGAACAATGCGCTGTAAATAAAATATGAATACAAAATGAATAGTTTTTACAAAAAATTCAGAGTCGAATTTATGATTAAAAGTTTTTACTCATTAGCAATCTTATGAAATATGTATTGTAGTTTCGATTTTTATCAGCAGCCTTGACTGTATTCAAGTAGACAACTAATGCTAATGTGATAGAAACGAAACAAAATCAAATTTCTACGAATGACATTTAACAGTTATCACTCAAAACAATCTTAAGCAATTTATATATCTATTGTACTCTCTCCCATTTTTGTATTTTTTTCACTCTCAAAACATTTTTTCGGTCAGCTTAACAAAAATATAATTCTCCATGATTAGTTTAGGTATGTGATATTCATATTACCAATGCCTTCAGCTAGAAATTTGCTTATTAAGCTTTTGGAGAAAAATTTTAATTCAAACAATTTTACGAGCTTTTTTTTTGTGGATAAAAATTAATCTTTAAATGAATTATATTTTGCGCAGTTGTGTGAAGATAATTTAATTGATTATTTAATTTTCGGGCTCAATTCCTAATTTACATGGTCAAAGAGCACACATAATTTTTCTTAGATAATATGAAAAATTATTTTAAATTACTTATCTAAAAATTCTGAAACTTAGTGCTTTAAAGAATTAATATACGAAAGCATACAATTTAATTAAGGAGACTTGACCGTTTATGAGAATCCCACTAAAATTTTTGAGAGACGTATAGTTGATATAAATTGTAAGAAAAAATGAATAGCCAGATTTGAAAAAGTGAAATATTTTATCCTTTATATATTTCACATCACCGCCCAACCTGTCTAGTGGTTAGCGTAACTATCTACGGAGGACCTGGATTTGAATCCCGGTTCGAGCATGGGTGTACTTTCTTTTTCTCTCTCTGTGTGTCCCTTGTCCTTTTCTCAGATGATGGATGAATGTGGCCCGCTTTATAAACGGGTTTGTGGTGGTGTGGCGTGGGCGATGCTACTCGTAGCTCCGTGACTTGGTTCACTGGTGCCCAAAGGGTAATGATAAAAACAGTAGAAGTTTCCGGTTTTGTTGCGGCAAATGGGCTAATGTACTTACTTGCTCAAGGGTGCCCGCCATTAGAAAAAATATATATATTTCACATCAGTATTTAGTAGATGTTTTAGCAATAAGTTGTAAGTTGTAAATTTTAGATAGAATGAAATATTGATTTAATGAAAATAAATGACTTGGGCATGATTTTCTGTGGCGTTAAAGTGGGAATACAAGAAGTGTAAAGTAATCAATAAATGAAAGACACCATATGGTTATTCAAAACGTTGATCAAAATAAGCAGAATCATGAGACTAAATGGGAAAATAGCTTGAACAATGTTTTGAAAAATTACACCATGCAAGTTCGTTTTGTACGGAATATTTTGATTTTTTATTAGCTTAAACTTTCTTAAATAGCTGTTGTAAAAGTTTCCTTGTGATAATTAATGAAATAATTGTATTTTATTACTATAAATTTTCATGATATTAAATATATAAAAGCTCTGGAAGCAGTTCAATGTATCTAAAAAAATCTGAGAGATATATTTATATAGATAAATTATTAAGCCATTGTATTAACCAGACTTCAACTATTGACTTATAAGTGATACACTTTACATACATTAACTATTAAGTGGTATTTACCCCCAGGGATATTGTTAAAATATAAGAGAAAAAAAAACATTAAATTATTTCAAAATATTTATTTATTGTGAAAGCATTCCACATAATATTTAAATTGATGAATTATAAGCTTTTATTTAAATAAAATGGTAGTGTAAATAAAATATGATAAATGATGATAATTGTGTTTACAACAAAAATATTTTGAAAAGAATTTAAAAATTCTGTTTTTATTCTCATTGTAAATATATTAAACATCATATGTTTAACATAAAATTTATTATTGAAATTTTAAACAGTTGTAATAATATTTAATTCATTATTAATTTTAATATATTTTCAACATAATTTTCTACCAATCATTTTTTAATTTTTATATAAGTATATATAATAATTTTTGGATTATAATTAACACAATAATAAAGCGTGCTACCATATTTACTTTATTAAAAATTCTTTAATTAAACCTCAGAACTTGACAGAAAAATCATTATAATTCATGAAAATTAATATATGCTTTAATTTAAATAATTTTTAAACTTTCCATTTAATTTTGATATTTGCAAGCTTTTTTTTAAGTTTTCTTTCATATATTTTTATTTGGTTATTTGTATGGTTAATTACGGATTTTAATACCTAAAAATTATAACTATTCTTTTATCAATCATTTAAATCTATTATTCCATTTAATTCTATTATCAATCACTCAACACAAATTTACTTACATATTTTATATATTTCATTATTCTCAAAAATAATGTTGTAAGTTAAATTTTTTACACTATAAAGTGTAGAACTGCAACATGTGTCTATTAGTTTTGTTGACTTCTCTCTCTAAAAAGCGTTTTTAATAAATTAAAGTGCTTTGTTTGATAAAATGTTATGAGTTACAAGTAAACAAAGCAACTTTATTTGTGTTTCGCTTTTATTTTTGATTTTACGTTTGCATCATTATGAAGAATGAAATATTTTTATGTATATTTGCGTTTGTACAATTATATATGCCTGTGTTTCTTTGAAATTATATTCAGCACAAGCTTGAGTATGGAAATTTGTTGGGATGTTAAAAATCAAAAGTTACGTTTCAGACGTTTGTATGCTAAAAAACAATCTATAAAATTCTTAATATATTCGTCATGTAACACTGTAAAATCAATTTCTTTATTGTTTATGATGATGAGCACAATTTTCAAGAATAACTGCTTCATGAAATATAATTCATGCATTTATTTTGGGCTTTTATTCACTACATGGCGGAGTGCTTCATAACTCTGATTTTATACTAACGTAGAGTATTATTTTTCAGTTCAGAAATTATATATCTCCCGAGATAAATATTTTCACCTAATATTGTTTTTTATCAAATGTTCATTATCATTTAATGCATAGAATTTTTTTCCCGTTTTTCAACTTGATAAAATTAAATTGAAAACTGAATATCTATTTTTAAAATTGTTACAATGAAAAATATTTATAAAGATAAAGTTTCTACTCTGAAACGTGTTTAAAAATTCTTTTTTTAAAAATATTTTTTTTTAAAAATTTATTTGACTTTTTGACAAATTTGCTGACTATTTAAGTTATCCAAAAATTATGAAATGAAGAGATCAGAGTTCAAATTTAAGTTGAATAGTTTCAAAATTGAAAATTCAGGATTTGAATCTGTTCAACAAAAGCATGATTCAAATCTTGCTTGCTTTAACAAACTATTAATAAATATTTTACAAATATTAGGATGTTTGCCAATCTCCTCAAGCTATACTAGTTTTTCCAAGTTTTGCTTGTTCTGGTCAATACTGATATTTTGCTACCAGATATTGATGTTCTTTATTATATTTACATCATTTTTCAACTACTATTGTTGCACAAAGTACTCAGATCCAGCAATGCTATTGAGAATCGTTCATCCGGTCTTACTCTTACTCCACTACCTCTTATACCACGCTTTCATATTAGCAAAGAGAAGAAAGATTCGGGTATTACTTAATGAACTACAAATGTTTTCAACTTTTAAAATAAATACTAGATCTTGGTACCTCTCATCTATTAAATGTCTACTTTTGGGATCTTTTGCAATATGCGGAATCGTCTTTAGCAATATCAGTACTTGTGCTGCTTTGAACAACTTCCGTAAGGCACTGGGCAGGAAAAACTTGCCCAGTTGCTATGTTTCGTACTTTATAATCTTGACACCAATATTTGATGATGCTTTATTCAAAAAGTATCTATACAGTAAAGAGATAATGCAATATATTTCTTACATCCAGAATATTTTCAGTTTGCTTTACCTCGAGATTTGGATGGCGAATATTTTCAATATGTTAAGAGCAGCCTTCGATCGCTCGCATACCTATTTTATCAGTATTTTAAAAAATGAAGATGGTAATGTGGAAGCAAACTTTCAGTTGTGGAAAAGTGAATACATTGCTTTGTACCGCCTGACGCGAAAAGTAGATTCCATATTTTCTCCACTTATACTGAGCAATGTATTAATAACTCCTATTTTATTGTGTTTTGGTGGATTTCAAATCTTGCAGAAGAATCAAGAATCTTTTATGCGAGGTTATGACGTCAAAGCAGTGTCTTACTTTTTAGTATTTTTCTGTCTTTATAGGTTGGCTATATTATGTTTTTCTGGAGATGATCTTAAAAATGAGGTAAGGTTATTTCTGAACTTCCCTTTCAGAATTAAATATGTTAATTATTAAAAAATATTAAAAATAATTTTAATTATTAAAAATAATTAATTAAAATGCTGTGTGGCTAGAGTTTACTTACGTTATTGAAATGTCTTTAAGAATATATTTCTCATTTCTTAAATGATACATTGTTAACAATAATGTTTTGAAAATTACATATTATAATGTATTACTGTTTTTAATATATTAATAATTTTTAATGTTCTAAGTTTTATATGAGCAAATAAGTTTTATGATAAATATACTAAAGTTATTTACTCAAGTATAATTATCAATATTTTTTTTATTTGTTTTTTTAATATGATATATTTCTTATTGTGTCATTATTGTATAAAACAATAAACTGTATATCATAATTTTATTATCATTATTTGTGAAATATAATAAAAACGCGATTTGTTTAAAACCTTGCAGCTGTTAAAGGTAATATTATAAAAATGTGAGTATTAAATTGTAAATATTAAAAAATTGTATTGTAATTTAATATGATATTGTAGCTAAAAATTGACTAATATGAAGTAAAATACCATAATTTTAGTAATGAATCATACTTACGTCGTCAAATTCTTATATTGTCAGATTTCTTTCTTTTATTTCTTTTTATGTATTTAGATCACTATTTCAAAATTTCATTTGGGTGAATAAAAGATTGTAATGTTCGGTTATGTGAAATTATCTGCTTAAATCTTATACCAATACTCAGGGTGAAGAAGTTATTTATTTCCGGATTTCAAAATATTTTTATATTCATTATAATTTCTCTATAAATAAATTTTAATTTTCAATGTGCATTATACTTTTTGTTCCCTACATATGTTAATTTGAATAATTCTCCTTTTACCATATTTAATTATCATAATGATAACATATTTGTATATAGTTGTATATTTTCTGTAAAGCAAGAGTTAATTATTCAGTTAATGCAACTTTTAAAAGAAGGCAATTTTAATCTTAGTTTCTATTTAAATAATTTGTTTTACACATAGATTGTATATGACACAAGAATCGTTGCCTTATAAAGCATATTTTTTTTCTTCAGAGGATTTGTCACATTTTAGGGAAATTTTCAAGTCCACCCTATCACAGTTTCAATATTCATAAGCTTCATGGACTTTAAAGCCTAATTTTCACTGAGAAATATTAATTTCATTTAGGTATCAAGAGTATATGTAGCATAAAGTTTCGATATTTATATTTGTTTTTAAATTATTGTCATTTTTAAACTGCCATTATATGCATGAAAATTTTATTGAGAATAAAAATTGTCTGGTTTTTACAGTCTTATGATTCTTATTTATATAATATCTGAATATTTTAAATATTTTTAATGACAAAATAAAGATGTATCTTGCTTTTAATTTTAGTTCCTATAAAGTTTATAAAATTATTTTCTCTTATATTCTTTAGTAGTAATTTTGAAATTAATAAAGAAAGGGCATTTTCCTCTTATTTAATTAAGTTTAAAGAGGTTTAAAAGATTAAAAAAATAAAAATTCATTTTCCTTTATTTTATTTTTTATTAATTTTTTTTACTATAATATTATCCAAAAATTGATTTGGTAGAGAAATTGGTTTTCAGCCTTTCTAATAAATCTTTCTGTGTGTCGCATTTTATATCTGATTCAATATCTAATGATGGTAATTTGACATAATATCATACGCATAGCACTGATCGCCTTCAATAAGTGTACCTAACAAAATTTTATATTTAAAAATTTCTTTTGGCGTATATGTAGTTAATGATGCATTTTTTAATATTTTGCAGTTTGTCACGAATGGCTTAAATCATTATAAAAGAAATTAGAGAATCATTCATGAAATGCTAATGAAAATATTTTCAAATTTTTTCTGATGTTTATTTTATAGTTTTAGCGATTCGAAATAATTTTTGGAAATTAATTAATCTGAATATAAACCATTATTTTAATATTTAATTAATTTTAGGCTAATTAAATCTTAAAAACATTTCAGAATACTAGAATTTTCGTTACATCTATAAATTACCAAGAATCAACATTATAATAAAATTTTTTTAGAAGATCCATAATTAAGTAAATAAAGGCTTAAATCAAAAAAATTCTTATGAATTGATTAGTTTTAAGGGTTTATTACTAAGTTCATTCTCAATCATAATATATAAGCAACTTTATACTGTATGTAATTTATAAAACTGAATGATCATGTAGAAATTTTTAAATTTTATTGATATGCAAATGCGTGTGTATTTTATATATATTATTAATTTGCATACATAAATAATAATGCTTTGAACGCAATCAAGTAATGCTTTGAAGCTCGTGAAACAAATGTTTTATTCCGTACAAGAAAATTCAAAGCATGCTTTACTATACTTACATTTACAGGATTCTAGAAAGGAAACATTAATATTTATCAATAAACGTTAAAGTTTGCAAATTGTATGGGGGTACAAGAAGATTAAATTAGTTGATTTCGTTTACGATTGTTAGTCACGCATTTATACGGAACATGAAGTGGATGTTTCATGAAATTTGGAACTCAAGCATTGGATCACGCAAGTAAAATATTTCTTAGAATCATGGCCGCTATTGATTTAGAGGCGTGTTCTTCGTGTTAATATAACAATGGCCCGTGAGAAGTACACAATAAAGGAAGTTGACTTTTGTAAAGTCATTAGATTGGAATTTGATATTGAGAATGTATGAATTGTAGTTTAAATCTAATTATTTGTTAAGACTTGGGAAGAAAAGTTTAATTTGATAAAAATTTTTTTTTATAAAAACATATTTCATTTATAAATTAACTTGTTGAATATAGCAACATTGCTAAGTTACGTTTAAATCATTTTATGTCTGGTTGATTGAATTTAAGCTTTATACCTGACTCATCGCATGCTTGCTTAGCTTAGATTTTACCAGAACAATGTATCTAAATTTCATGAATCTCGCCCTCTTATCATCAAAAAACTTCAATTAATGCAACAAATACAAAAATAAGGCTCGCATACAGTATTTTTATATACTGCTCACCAAGCAAATAAAAATAAATGAAGAAAATTATTTCTGACTGAAGATAAATGTGAACCCAGAAGTTCTACTTTATAAAAAAGAGAATTTTTTCACACCTGTTCATAAACCTGTATCTCACAGGCAGCCGAGAATGTCTTGTAATTTTACCTACAAAACGTTCATTAATTAATTTAAAAACATATAAAAATGTAAATACATTACAGATAATTTAATTAAAAGCTTCTATAAAATGAAGTTTTGCAATAAGGAAGGAAATCTCATGCTTAAAACAGTAACTAAAGCCAAATAGAATAATGTGTATAATATTTAAAAAATTACTTTTATTACGACGTTATTAAATATTGAAGTCAGGAATTATTACCTGTCTTCAAATTTATTTGTTACCGTTGACGTATTTGAAAAGATGAAAACACTTTCGACAAAATGAAAATAGTATTAAAAAAACCCGTAAAAAGTTAGTCGTAATATTTTTTAAAACAAATTATACTTTTAGAATGTCAAAATAAATTAATCAAATGATCTAAATATTTTTTCTCTGAAGTAACGCATAGATGATAGTTTTATAAGAAGAGAAAAAGTCACACGCTTCTTCCTTGAAAACAGAATATATCCAGAGCGAAATGTTACATTGCTTAAACTAATTATATTCTAATATAAGTAACTTCACAGATTTCAAAGCAGCATTAATTACGTTTTAAAAATGAATTGTTGTAATTATAAATATTGTAATCAAAATTTCAAAAGGAAAATTAGTTTTTACTTTCAATTAACCACAGACAAACATCTTCTTACGAGTTTCACTGTATTCCAAGAAACCGTTCACATTTTTTCAGCCTACGAAGTATAAAATAATTTATTTACATAAATTTAATTTTGTTAATATATGACAATTTCTGTGCTTATTGAGAAGACTAAACGAAGACTTAACTTTTTAGCTCTAATTTTAGAAAGTGATTTTTTTATTCAAAAAATTGAAATGTGAGAGACATAAATTGCTACAATTTATTACGAGTGCAACAAAAGAATAATATTAGGAAATTAATAATATCATTAAAATAAATATTATTGAAAGTCAAATAAAATTTATTTAAAATAGAATTTTTCATGTTATTCTTTTTTTCTAAATATTTACTAAAATGTTTTAAAGCATGTCTTACTAAGTTTCCAGCTAAAACTGGACTAAAAGACAGACTATGTTATTATTAAGGGCTAGCTTCACCATTCTCTGATTAGCATTATCAATCGATTAAGAATAATTTAACCAATTACTAATCGTTTCTGAGTCTTTTTAATATAGTGCAAGACATAAGTCTGACTGTCTCGTCTGAAACTAAAGTCTAACGAGCTTTGCCAAAATCAATGTTAATGGAACGAAATGCCTTTTCCTATTCTAATTAATCTAAAAGCAACAAATTATCAAAGATACTTTGAGTCATTAGAGCAAATTTTGTAATTGATCTATTTAATAATTGCAATATGGTTAAATTAAGCAGAATAACTTGAAAGAGGAATATAATTTGCATCTTTTATAAAATAAAAGATTTTTGTTTATTTATAAAATTTTGTTAAGTAAAAAATACGTCTCATTATCAGTTTTATTTAAAATTGTATTAATTTTTAAATTCATATGTTCATATATCTTGATATACTGAATGTGCTATAAGAAACATATGTATATATTGTTTTTCTCAGAGCAATGCATAAATGAAACATAAAAAATCGCAAAGTATAAAAATTATTTAAATCAATTATATAT
>JAPDSC010058989.1:94189-108581 GCA_026290005.1 Latrodectus geometricus
ATATATATATATATATAATGCTCGTTCAGAATTATTTTACAAATTTAGGAATATTTTTTAAAATTGAAATGGCATAGAACAACCTAGTGTTGTTATTCATTGTCTTAGTAGTCTTAGTAATAATGTTCGGGGAGTATAGCAAGGAATTGACTATTCAATTTCATTAGCTCAGTCTAATTTACATGTGACTCTACAATTTCAATATTATTTTCCGGATTTAGATGGAAACTAGTTCTTGGTACTTGATTGTTAAGTTTTCTGATAAGAAATTGTCAGTTCATAGGCATTTCCCGATAAAGCTCTTCTACTGTTGCAATTGCATTGATGAATCACAGGAATTGCAACTCAACTATTTGGTTTGATTGTAAATCAGTTGCACCGTAGTATTTCATAGGTCTTCATATCAGTTGATTGATTAAAATTTTTTTCCGGAATAGGCTCGAAAAGCATTTATTTCAGAATTAATGCATAGGAATATTCAAATTAAATATTTTGTTTTTATCTTATTGCGTTTTAAATGTTAGATTTATTGATATCATATGTATTAGCACATCATTGTTAATCAGATTAATTTAATATTATATTTATTATTATATGAAATCTAGATAAAGCTCTGTTGTTTATACTACAAATTACAAAATACATATTAATATATAATAATATATGTATTTAATTAAATAAAAGATATTTTTGGTATAGTGTTTCAATGTATATGTACACAACTCAGTTATGATGGAATATTAGATACTAGTAACTAGCTTGCTTAGAAACTTTAAACATAAAGGTTTTGAATTGAATGATGCATGAAAACTCGTACCATTCCCCTTAAGAAATAGCTATCATCGCTCCTTCTCAACAAAATAATTCTCTCACATTTTATGATAAACCAAATCTTTTAAAAATTATTATCATATAAGAATATTTTACTTTGAAAGATCTGTGATGAAAGTAATATATTCTAATACTAAACTAAATTTATAAGAATATAACATTTTGAATGTTATAAAAACATTTTTAAAGCAATAACTATAGCACAGAAAATAAAGAAGAGTGAAGAAAAGCGTCATATTATTAATTTTTATGCCTCACATTTTAGTTATGCAATCAAGATAAAAAAACATTTTTTAAGAACACAAGTTTTCAAATATTTAGGAGAAATGAAATATCTTCCTTTGAATGTAAACTTGTTTATTCATTTGTCTGTTGTATAGTTACCAAATATTTATTGGAATAATTTTATAGAGTAAAGCACAATTTTGAAACTTTCATTTTAATTTAATTTTATTTTTTCTTAAGTACAAAAAACATGTTATGTGTTAGCTTTATAAAACAAATGTAAATAAATATAAAATAAGAAATACAAATAAACCCATTTATCATTAATACAAATCACGCAGATTCTTATATTGATGATTACAAGATTAATTTTTATTCGTATAGTTTATAAAGAGTATATAATATAAAAAATATAAAACATTGCATTTCATTTTATGAAATTGTTTTTTATCATTAACTAACATTGAATTCTCAGTCTAAATGAATTTATAAATCAATTAGTAGAAATTAAAATAGTTTAGCTCAATTATAATCTCAAGTCCTTAGGAAATAAGTCCTTTTTTTTTTGAAAAATAATTTTATTTTTGGTTTTGAGTAAATGAACATATTTAGATATTCTTAAATTATTCATTTATAACTGAAAAGATATTGCAAAATGGTAAAATGTAATTTTATAAAAGAAAATTTTAAAGCATACAGTTGTCATAAAAATTTTACAATTTTATATAAATGATTTTATAACAAAGGGAAAAAGTATACTTTTCTGGTAAATGCATATTCCCTTTAATTTTATGAAAATAATTTGAAAAAAGAAAAATGCTTAGTTATTAGGTATTGCTAATATACCCTGAATTAGCTAAAAAACTAATATCTTTAATAACATTGTGTAGAGCATTTGCAAGAACACGTAAGTGTCACAAAACGATTTGCCATAAATTTTACTGATATTTGAAAATAACGAGAGGCCAGTTACAACATGAATCTTTCAAGGCAATCCATAAATCTGTAAGAATGGAAAGTTATGAAGAATATTTTGGAATGGGATGTTAAAAGGCATCCCAGATGTGCACAAAAATGTTCATGTCTGGGGATTTTGATTGTTAACGGAGTTATTTAAATTCAAAAGAGTTTTTTTTGGTCCCTCAGACGAAACTCATGGTATGTGAGATATTACATTTTTCTGCTGGAATAGTCCAGACTGTAGGAATACACAATGAATATGACTAGGGGTAGATGATCAGACAAGTTGCTTATATATCTATCATCAGTCAGTTCTTTTCCATATGAATCAGGAGCCCTATAGCACGTCATATGCTTATACTTTATAATATAATAGAAACTCCACCAGCTAAAATAGTCTCCTGGTGACATATAGGGTCCATGGATTCACTGAAATTTCTCCACAGCTTCATATTTTCATACATGGTAGTGCAGGTGAGTTTTAGTTTGTACCTCAGCGCTTGGTGACGGCTCTGAATACTCACCTGCACTACCATGTATGAAAATATGAAGCTCTTTTAAGTTTGTATCACGGTCAGGTGAGATGAGGTCACACTTGAGATGACACTCTCCTTTCCACATCCATGCCAATATAGTGGATGGACTTAAGACATCACAGTTAATGTAAGCACATCCCCAATCCTGTGAGGTAGGATGTGGTTGCTTCAACAGTCGTTGTTCTCGACAATCAATAGTTAACATTGCTGAACTTATGGCGTGAAGCTACGGAGTTACTGGAGTTCGCCTCGTACTTTCATTCAACTGATACAATTAGAAAACAAGGCTCTTCAGGCCAAGTAAAATTTTCCAATTCTGATTCCAGTATTGGAGGGTTGAGACTTAAAAGTTTGACTCATGAAGTCAATAACAGTTCATGAGCGTTTTCAGCTTCGAAAGCTCATATCAACAATGATCCGCAAGACAGTTCACTGGCTGATACTTATTAATGCTTTAGCACTGAAATCCGCAGGAAGTAGATGAAATATTGTACATTTATCCAGCTTAAGAATTATCATGAGACGTTAATAATTTCACACTTTCAAAGACATTTTCTGGCCACACCATAGTCGAAGATTAGATATTTTACCGTATGGCTGATATTCATGGTATACTTGTGAGATGGTGGCTGTACTCAAACTCCAGATTTATATTTACCTTTGAAGTTTTTAACTTAGTTATAAAGCAATATTTGTCAAACGCTTTGAATTTAACCATACAAACTATTAAAAGATAACATTTATAATTTGTTTATGATACCCTGTGATTATTAAGCTTGCTAATTTTATAATATATATTGCTTTAGAAAACTTCTACCTATTTTAATTTTTGACTAATACAAGTAATGTCTTTGAAATTTATGACTCTTTATTTGAATAGCCATAAAAATGTTTATATTATAGACTAATATGCCCTTTATAACAATCTTACAAACTACTTGCGACTTTTTCAAGTGAAGTGTCCTAAAATATAAAAAAAAGATTTTTATCCATACCTTTGAATTCAAGTGATTACATTAAAAGCGATAAATCGAGTCATTTAAGTGTTTTTTGTGTTTAATATTTTATTTTCAAAATTGTTTCATTTAGGAATTATTAAATTATATTCTTGTTTAATTCCAGGCAATTAATCTAGCAAATAGATTTATTGAAGGAAAAGTGTTTTATGTACCTGAATCAATACAGTTTCAAGTAAGTGAATGAAAACTGTCTTCAATTAATTGAATATAACTTCAGAATTTATCATAAATATCTGTGATTGTTGTAGCAACATACTTCTCCGTATCTAGCTCAGAGTTGGGCTCTACCAGTTAGTAGAAGTAGCCGGGTGGGGAATCTTCGTAACTTAGAAGCAATGATTAAGCTGAAGACTCCCTAATACCTGACCTGCTACCCTAAGAGGTTTCATTTTATGTAGAAGTATTTGTGACCACGATTTATTTAGCGCAGTCCAGCCACTGAATATATGTAGTAGCTGGACCTATTACATACTTAGGATACTCATTTTTCACAATGTTATCAATTTTGTTGCATATATTATTAGATTACAAAATATGCTATGAAATTTTCATACAAAAAAAATATTTATTTTGAATAAATTAATAAATTACAACAAATTAGTTCTGGATGTAAATGTTTCATGGATTAATAGTCTTTTATATTTTTACGAACAATACTAAATTTATTTTGATTGTAAAAATTGAAAGCATTTTGAGAATTGCACCGATGCTACTTTTGAATGTGGAGATATGCTTTTATCATATTACTGATTGAACTGTATAATGTATGTAGTAAAATATTCAAGAAATTTTTCCTTTGTGCAAAATATATCAGTAAATGAAATTAAATAAAGGAACACCAATTACAAAACTTTTTCTATTCAAATATGTGTGTGATAACCATATAATGTTCAAATTGAATGATGTTTCATAAATAAAAATATAGAGATATTGAGAAAATGTATTTTTAAGGAAAAACATAATGTACGATTTAGTAAAATTATATCTTAAATAATCTAATTTTGGCTGTTGTGTGTATTAATATAGAAAATAATGCTTAAATTGTGAATTAATAGTACAATATGCAGAGACATATGGTAATTGTAGGGAAATAAAACTATTTGGAATACATGAGAGCAAATTGAAATATATTGTGCACATCTTTAAGGTGCTAAAGAAAAAAACTATCATTTTGAAGAAAGTGCCAAAAATTGAATGTATAAATATTAGTATTTAATGCAAGAAATGCACTTAAGAGAGTAAATAAAATTGTCAAGTGAAAAAACACATTGATCTAATTTGCAACAAACATATATTTCACTCTACAGGGATATTGTATTGATATTACGATAAAAACGATTATTTGAAAAATTTCAGCAAGTAGATAAAAAAAGAATTTAAAGTACAGAATAATGAGGGAATTATTTGTTGTACAGTTTTCAAATATAATATTTATTTTTTAAATAGTTCTCCGACATGAGTTTGTTTATGCTTTCATGAACTGATTTTTTTTTGCTGTGTGAGAGCACTGTAATTTTTCTAAGTGAATATTACAATTCTCTACTATGGTCTTTTTCATTACTACAATATTTGCCTGTAAGATTTTGCTATATACAGGAAGTCACAAGAAAATTTGTTTTTATACACTTAAAGGACATTAGAATTATCGAAGTTACTATGAAGACTGAATAAATGATTTATGCGTTTGTGGTTGCTTACGTATTACACCATCGATCATTTTCGTGAAAAAAATATACCGCAAAATGCTATAATTAACTGATCGTACGGTCATTTAATTATATATTATTTTGAAATCTGGCATTTTTTTTTATTATACTTAAAGTCATCTTTTACATTTTTATGTTTATGAAAAGCAAATTTTAAATTAATAATTAAAAAATTGGAATATGAATTAAAAAATAAAGTTTTATACATTTGTCTCAGTAGTAAAAATGTAAGTTAACTTCTCAGTCCTTTTCCTTCACATTTAAAAAAATATTTTTAGAAACATTTGGTGGCAAAAGCTTTGGTGAAAACAGCTGACGAATGACACATAAATACCATTTTGTAAATAAAATGAGTTTTTCCTTCAAATTTTCTCATCAAAGAAACTCTATAAATGTTCGGAAACAAATTTTTAATTTGTATTAAAGTCGTTATAATGAACAGTGACTAATGAAGTCATTCTAATGAATATTAAAACAGTATTAATACTACGTGTTGTCTGTTATCGCTGAATGCCTTGCACAGCATTAAAAACTACATCAAACTACTATGATGTCGATTTATATCTTCTGTACCATATCAATTATTTTTACTTATCTTCATAGATATACAATTTGCTGTATTTTTCAGTCGATTACCACTTCCTAATTACTATATATATAAGAGATTAAAACTTTTCACTACGTATGCTGAATTTACTATTAACTGCCTTTAGGAAATTCGTGTGTTTTCTGTTTACACAAGGAATGAATCTCATATGGTTATTTGACATAATTAATTTACTTACTAGGATAATACATAATGTATTATAGATTTTGGCTTAGTGAATTTAATTAAATTAAGTGAAGAATCAGATTAGAGGAAAAATGTACAATTTAAAACTAAAAGGGAACATTTAAAAAATTATAAATATGAATTTTAAAAAATTCATATTAAATTTTCGAATTTAAAAAGATTCTTATAATAATTTATTAAAATTGAAATACAATATCAAATAAAAATTACAATACCATTAATAAATACCATTACATGTTAATAAATTTAACATAAATGTAAAATATTTTACTGGAATATTTTTTCTAAAAACAATTTGTAATTTCACAGAAAATGTTTCATTGTTGTTCACAAATTATATATTATAGAATATGATTGGACTAAAAAATTCAATTCTAATCTCACGAGGGAAAAATAAGCCTGAGTATATTCAATATTCTTTATTTTTCAGATCAAACTTTTCCTTTCTCAATCTTCTGTCATGCCGAGTGTTGTATCAGCCTGCCAATTTTTTCTTATAACACGACCTTTTTTTTTGTCAGTAAGTGAACATGCAACATTTTCATTTTCAGTATTTAAAAAATGAATGTTTTTTCATAAAACTTCTTATGAAATTATTTTACATAGTGTCATATTTGAACAAAATATTGAAATTGTTCAAAATTTTGTACAATTTTAAGAAAAAGAGCTTTTAAAATTTATTGTAAATCACATTTAATTAATGGAAAATTAATGTTTCCTTTACCCCAAGTCCAATTATATAAGCTTAGATATTAATTGTACTTTAAGTATTACTAATAAAATATAACTATACTCTTAATAAAATATTTTCAAACATAGATTTAGAGATCGTCATATTTCTGACAAATATTTTTATAAAAAATTAAACTTATGTAATAATTAAATTTTATATAAAAACTAAATATGCATTTAAATGTGTAATTGTAAACCAAAATAAATATGTTTGGAACAAATATTTTCTCAAATAAATCAGTATTTAAGTACAAATGTATCAAGAATTTCTTGAGAAAAAGATTTGCAAATAAAAAGAGCTCTCATCAAACAATTTTTTCATAAGCTGTGAAACTGATAGCATTTTATTCTTGTCTAAGAAATCATATCAGGAATTCTTAAAGATTACTTGTATTTCTTCTTAAGACAATTCAAGCTGGATGGTTTAAAAAGAACTGATTAGAGTGCAATTTAAATCACGAAAAAATTTTTATTTTTTATCGTTAATAGAAAATATTTTTTTGAAAATATTGATACACTGTATAGAAAAATTACGCCCACATAAATTACTAATTAATAACATAATTCGAAGTATTTAATTACTTGTAAATTAGATGGTGCATGTATTTGTAGCAAAATGTTTTCTCAAGTGTATTAATGCAAAAAATGCAATGAATATAATTATACGCTAACATATAAATACTTGAATATGAAGTATGTAATGCAAAACATGAAACTGAAAAATAGTTCATGTTAATTCAGAAATTACAAATTAAAAAAATATATTTTAAATTAAATTTATACTGCAAGCACTTTTGCGTAATACTGTATTTTCGGACATCCTGATTTCTAAATGGGGTTTCCTTATGAACAACTAATTGTATGCGGAGAATTCAATTAATAAGTTTTTATCTTGAATTTTTCACATCATATTGTCATATTTCATTTTATTTATTGCTTTTTAATTAATAAATTCTCAACGTGAATTATTTGCTAATATATATGTAAGATATTGAGAGATTTTATTTAAGTTATTTAAATTTTGGTCAGTGTGTTTCATTTCGAAAATGGTTTTATTATTGTAGTTTTAAAATTACTTGGAAACTAAATTATTCAAATTATTGATTTGTTAGAATTTTACCTAGCTTGTAAATTTCCTTTTACCTCATGATTATATAACAACTACACATCGAAGAAGGAATGGTTATAAAGTAACTAATTGCTCAAAAATGAAAATTGTCCTATGTATGGAATGTAACATGCTAGATAAGTTGTAGTGGATTTATGAGTGATAAAAGTTCATAAACTGTGATTATTTTCTAATAAATAAAATAAATCTTTGTAAGCTTTGAACATTTTTAATGAGTGTTTACTCGAAAATGTAAAAGTAAAATATTTTTTTTACAGATCGTAGGTGCGACTTTCACAGTTTTGGTTGTATTTCTTCAAGTCAAAACAGATCCTTCAGTGTACAAAGCTGCTAATGAAACTGCAAAATGTTGAAAATTAACCCAGATATCAAATGATTGGCTGAAGAAATACATGTATAATTTAATACATATATGAAAATTTTAAATATTTTATGAAGTTGTGCTTAGTTATGGTATATTTGAATTTTAGAATTCTTCAAATTATTCACAGATATTTGGAATAATCCATTATAATTATTCTTGTAAGTCAAGTAATATATTAAATGCTAGCATTTTAAGAATACTTAAAAGAATATATAAAACATCAAATATATAATTTCCTTCTAAGAAAAGAAGATTTTACATTACTAATTTCTCAAATTAGAGCTTAGAATAAAGAAATAATAGTTCAGAATGATAAAATGTGCAAGAGAAAAATTTATAAATAGATTGGAATTTAATTAAATATAAAAATGAAAGCATTCATTACAGATTTTAAAAATGTAACTATGTAAAATAGTGCAGTTAGATATTTTTATTTTTTCCTTTATTAATATTAATTTGGTAAAAATGTTAGGAAAATAAATTTCACGATTCAATAAATTACTTACGTGATTACGAAAACAAAAAAATTTCTAAATACCTACCAAGTAATAAAATTAAATATTTTTCTCTGAACTGTGTTGAAACAATATATTCCCTTAGGCACTGATAATTAGGGCATAAAGCTGACTGATACTTAGGATATTAGACTTAATACACATAATTGACTTTATTTTTTGCAGATTAAATTCACTATACATGTTATTTAAGTATACATATTTCAAATTTTATTTTACTCACGCAAATATATCAATATATCATTCTGCAAGATTTAGTTTTCAATTTTTCATGTAACATTCTAAGCGTTGTTCATTGTGACTTTACAAAAAATACAGTTTAGTAAATATGTCTTACTTGAAACACACACATTATTTTTAACAATAATTGTTAATACGAAATATTATGACTATATTATTAAATTTTTCTCAGTTACTTTGTCATGGTCGTTTCTTTAATTAAAAAATTCTCTTGTTTTTCTAATCAGCAATTGAGTTTACTTAAAGTTTTATTTATCAGGCACTGGTGTTCTTTTCATGTAGCATCCAATCATGTAAGATACAATAAGACGAATATATGTAACATATTTCAAACTTAGTGATTTGAAGATAATACAAACACAACCAAGAATTCGTCATTTTGTGAGCATGAGAAGATATATTATATTATAAATTGTTTATTGCAGCATAAATTATGCATACTTAATAAATTAAGTTTCGCAAGCAACAAAAAATAATTTTCAAATAACTTTTAAATTAATATTCGTATTTTATTGTCTTTATAACCACCAATTAATTTATAATTGTATCTTCTTCCTCCATAAAGTTATTTTATAATTTCTTATAATAAAACCCATGTTCTTAAAAATAATACATAATAGCAATTTAAATTACTTTAGTTTAAATTTTATTTTATAACTGAAAAGTTAGAAATGATAAATAATCAAATAAATAGCTTGTGTCCTAATTAATTAAGTAAAAAGTCTATGATGCCAAAATATTTCCTAATAAAACATAGCCTTATTTATTGGTCCTTTTATAATTCTTCCATTATATAAATTTGATCGTTTGCAAATAGGTATAACAGAACTGGAATTTAGGAAATCAATATGTTGTACAAGATAATTCACAAACAGTGAATGCGCATGTAACTTAAATTTGTATGTGCATTAAGAAAATTATATATTAGATTTTGAAAATATTTCTGCTATGAAACTAGATCAGAATTAATTAGAATCAATGATCTACTTATGAACTTTTAATCTTTTTTGTATTGGTTCTGATATCAATTTTGACTTGTCATTTCCGTGTGTCTACTGAATTGAACACTGCTTCAGGGAAGAATTATTTTTAAGATCTTAAGACTCTTTTCTTTTAGTGACCTCAGAAATCACAAATTCGGATTAATACCGGGTACGTGATTGATAAATAGCCAGTTACACTTCCTCATTTCACCCCGAGTACGTGATAATGACCTAATGAGGATTCGGGATAGTTTTTTAATAAGCTTACTCTCACAGGAAGCAAAGTTTTACGCGATACGTGCTTTGAAGTCAGAATTCGGAAAATAACAGGGTCTGCCGTCAACACAATAAGCTATGACGCAAGTCTTGGATACTAACCTTTGTGTATCACGCTAAAAATAGAATCAGAGATATTCTTCCTTGTTTCGTTTTCGAATTCCGCATTGCTGTTAGATGTCCAACAGTGAAAAAGATGTCAAATTGATTTGAATTTGCAAAAAATTAAGATCTAATTCTGAGAAATTTGCTGCAGTTGCTCCAGATCTCCAGGCTGTCCGGAAAATCCAAACCCCGTGGTTATGCGATAGCTCATTCCTATAGATTGTCAAACGTATATAAGGATAACGACTAATGAACAAAGTTCAAGAGAAAAAAGCTTCAGACTTAAAAACCTTTAGAATTGAAATCTAAGCTGAAACTGCTGTCCTCTTCTTTGTTAAGTGTAGAAACTCTCAGAAATAAATATGGTAAGTAAAAAAAATATTATTTTTTATTAATGGCACTTATAATTTTATATAGATATTATTTGCAACATATATTTCTAAAATACATTAAACTGTAATAAAAAAGAATTTTTTAAATTTTAAAATGTACTATAAGTCTCGGCGTTCATATTAAAAAATAAAAATAATGCAATGTATTTTAAACAATAAAATGCAAAAATAAATATTTTTGTATTAAAATGATTTGGTTATTATATTTTTTTATTTCATACCCAAAATTTCTTTGAGAGATTTTTCTATTTCTTAATATCATCTTGATATTAACATATCAAGATGATATTAAGAAATAGTAAAACACACCAAAATCATCAATATCAGAAAAACTTTAAACCAAATGAAAATAATTGAACTTTTTTGAAGAGAATTATTTGAATAATTCTCTTCAATAATAATTCTCTTCTGAATTCTCTTCTGAGACTGAATTTTAATAATAGTATATAAAATATATTGCTATAAATATTTTTTATGTTAATTGATATTTAAAGCAGATTTAATTTGAAAATATGATTAAAAATTCATCTTTAATCAAAATAATATTTATATGTTTTGAAGTTTTATGAAAAAAGCTATTAGCTTATAAATCGAATTAAAATTACACACACACATATATATATATATATATTAAACTTTAATATATTTTTCTCTTTGTACAAATAATAACTTCTTGTAATTGATTTAAGATTTTAAACAGGAATTTAGAAAACTTTGGAAAATTATTTTATTTATGCTTAAAAATTAAACTAAATCTGAATGTAATCTTTTTTAAAATGTTTAAGTAAATTTTGAAAAGTTTTACCTATATTTTGGAAAAAATACAAGATTTTAATTTTTGTATGGTTCTTTGGATGTGAGCAATTAATTTAAAACTTGTATCTTCAATTTAAAATAATTCAATTCAATTAAAAATAATTTTGTTGGAATTGTAAATTGAAGTTTGGAAATATTGGACTTCATGTAAGGTAAAACGTATTATTTTCAACTTTAAAAATATTTTTCATATCGCTTGGAAAATTAGAGTTATTTTTGAAATGGTAAACTTTATTGTGTTTTAAATTTTGAAATTCATCTTTATGTTCAATGTGTATATTGCATATTTTTGTATAAATATATGGAATTTCTTTTCATTTTGAATGTTTGCGTACATTAATAATCTTAACAAATTATTATAGCTAAAAGAATAAGAAGTAAAATGATCCTTGAAACTCAAGCACACAAAAATAAATTTAACCGATTACTTTAATGAATTTAAGTATATATGGTGAAAGTCATTTAATTGCATTAAATAACTTTTTTTAAATATTTTAATATAGAATATAGCAATAATTTTTTTTTCAATTACTTAATACAAATTTTTGAATCAATGAAGTAGTAAATAAAAAAAAGTTGTAAACACATTATTAGATAATTATATAAATTTGAATAATTTTAATTTTTTCAAATTTATTTTAGTTATTGCTTCACTTAGTTATATTCGATAAAAATAATGAGAATATATTTTTCTAAGATTTTGAAATAAAATTGATCATGCAAGTTAGAAGCAAGTTATTGGCATAAAAATGATAAATTTGTATAAACTACATTTTGATTATATAAATAATATAGAACATAATTAAAATGAAATTAAAATACTCGTAAATTTTTGTTGAAAGTGATGTTACAACTGGAAATATAGATAAAAGCTAACATAAAATAAAAAAAAAGAAGTTCATTTTGCTAATAAACTTATTATACTTCATCTAAAAATCTATTGACTTTGTGTAATACATAACCTTACAGCTGAAAATTTTGTTAAAGTATTTAATCATCTGGCATCAATTACCGTTAAGGGGGACTTTTCATGAATAGTGGGTCTTATCCACTTGTCACAAGAGAAAACTCAGAAAATTTATGTGTCAACAAAATTGCTGTATATACTAAAAGCATAAAGGAAATGTACGTCCTATAATATTCAACAAAGGCTCAATTTAAGCTTGGAAGCTTCTTATTAAAGAATTTTGAATTCAGTCATAGAAGTAAAGTTTTTAAAATAAATGCAATTTTAAATTAGAGAAATGAATTGTTTTTCAAGCTATTTCGGTTTGCATGACAGCAGTCAAATTTTTATTTCTGGTGTAAAAATGTCAGTTAATGGTTTTATAAACGAAGTTAGTTCAATCTCCTTATTAAAATAAAATAATCATTAAATTTTTTTATAATATTACATACAATTTTCAAATTTATAAAAAAATTTCTTTACAGAAATTATTCATGTTCTTGGCTTCAGTAATTTGTGGAATGTTGTTATTAATGGCAACTCTTACGAGTGCAGCACCTGGTTATAGCCAGCGTGGTGGACATCATGGAGGACATCACGGAGGTCACCATGGAGGTCATCATGGAGGACATCACGGAGGTCACCATGGAGGTCATCATGGAGGGCATCATGGAGGGCATCATGGGGGTCATCATGGTGGCCATCGTGGAGGAAATCGTGGTTAAAATCATTAGCTTTTATTGTAGCGATTTTAAAATATTTAGGAAATATTTAATTATACTGTAAATAAATATTTTTCTACAATCTCTCGTTTCTAATTCCCAACTCTGACTACTCATACTTACAAGAAAAATATAATTATTTTAAATTAATAATTTAAATGTTTCTCATGTCATTCGTATGAATAAATTTAATTATTCCTATGAATGACTTTTAATTAAATTTTTTTAATATGAGATATGGTATTTTGAATGGTCATTTTACCATAAATTCTTAGTGAAAGGATTATTATATTGAAATAAACGCAAAAATCAGATTTTTGGTGAGAATTTAAACACAAAATATAATGGAACATTATAAAAGCATTAATATTTTTACAAAAACGAAGTAGAATATCTTTTGTAACAAATGTTAATACTCTGAAAATTATAAAGCCTGAATTTAAGTGCAAATTTTAAATCATTTAAATCATATATAATGCTTATTTTTAAATGTAATTTTTCCGCTATTTATTGTCAGATTCAAATTATCGTATTAAATATTTATGATTTATTTAAAATTTTCCGATATTATTTTGAAAACAAAAGTAAATTTTATTTTTAAAACATTCTAAACATGTTAAATTTAAAACTAAGTTTCAATATAATCAAAGACTATTCATATTTTACTTGTGTAATATTAATCATAAAAATAACTTTTTATAATTAATATTACACATAAAAAGTTATTTTTATGTTTAATATTAATCATAAAAAGTTATTTTTTGTTTAACCAATAAAACGAATGCAGATTATATAGAATGATTGTGTGATTATTCTATTTTTCCCCCATTTAATAATTTATATTTTTTTAATGTCCTTTTATTAAATAATTAGAAGCATAAGCAAATTATATAAAAATTTTAAATGTTGTGAAAATCGTTATCTTAATTATTTAAATCTTTAATTTATAATGCGCATTTATTATTATATTAATGATTTTTGGCAGAATTAAAACTTCAGAGAACAAAATAATTGTTATTATTCTGCAATTAAGAAAAAATCTTATCTAATTTTTTATTATTTATTTTCATTTTAATTTTTAATTTTTTAATATTTCTTTGCA